>JANHFQ010158132.1:0-10369 GCA_032468035.1 Aparallactus werneri | reverse complement strand
AAAGAAAGAAAGAAAGAAAGAAAGAAAGAAAGAAAGAAAGAAAGAAAGAAAGAAAGAAAGAAAGAAAGAAAGAAATTTGGAACTGATACAGTAATCCAATACTGTCAAAAATTGCTGTGCCAGACTCATGTATTAAGAGATGAATGATAGTGTGCCCACCTTCTCCCAGCATTCCCTCTGACTGAAAGGGAAGGAGCGTCTAACACTATATGAGTACGACCCCATGCGCTCTTGCTCTTGTGGGAATCTTGTCACGAAGGCTCTGAGGAACCTGACTGACTGTCTGTGAGACTTGAAAGGACTCTGAGGAGACTTAAACAGACTGGACTGACTTGGACTTGCCTCTTAGGCCTGACCTCTGTGGAGAGCAGTCAATGAGCTGCAAGTCTATACCATTGTACAAATAACGGTAGATAGTTTAGATGGTTTATTATTTTAGTTTATTATTTTTGTATATAGTAAATATATTTACATTTACTATAACTTGCTTGAAGTATTCATCCTTCACCGTGAATTAATCCCAACAATCTATCGATCTCTATTCCACCCAATTTATTTATGACAAAGTGGTAGCTAGAGGATGGTTGTTGATTAATTCTGGCAAAAAGAAGACTTTTAAACTATAGGTGAGCTTAGGTAGATGAAGAAGTCCAAAAGGTGTCCTCGTCTTACCAATACACTGAGGTATTGGACAAGAAGAGCCAGCATGGACCCTACCAAGCTACTGTCAAGCCAGGCAGGTGCTCTGCAGCCATCATCCCCATACTGTCTGAAAGCCAAGCCATGCTTCAAACTACCACCACTACCGCTGAGGTTTCAACAATGGCCACAGCAAACCCGACTGAAGTGACAGGCACTGAGGCAATCGCACTGCTGGCCACCCTATCATTGGAGCAAGCCACGATAGAGCAGCTTCAAGGCACCCTCCTGCAGGCACTGGGGTTGCCCGCATCCAGCACGACCCCCAAAGCTGCCCTTGCTGCCATCCTAGTGGCATCCATGGCTCCCCCAACAACAGTGCCGGCAGCAATAATGACCCCCATGATAATGGTGGCAGTGGAGGCAATACAAATGGTGGTGATCCAAGCTGCAGATTCGGCAGCTACAGCGGAAACTTGTACAGTGACAGCACAGATGGCCAAAACCCCAAGTCTGATAGACACCACCATGCCAGCTATGGCAATGGCAGCACAACCTCCACCCCTCATGGCCTCACCAAACATGGCAACAACCATTTCTCATGCCACCGACAGCTCTTCAGATTTGGTGGCAAGCTATTTTCCCACCACCGACAGCTCTTCAGTTTTGGTGGCAACCTATTTTCCCACCTTAACAATTCAAAACAACATGGTGGTGGCTCCATTTCTGCCCCCATTTACAATGGGCAACATGGTGGCAGCCTTTCTTCCAGCTGCCGGGCTATCTAAAATGGCCACAGGCATGGGCACCAAATGACAACCCCAACGGCTGCCATGGCACATTTAAACATACCGGCCTACCAAATCAACTTTTCTATGGCCATGAGTGCACAAGGTTTGTCCGCTCTGGCCTTACAAACTACACTGGCCACCCAGCCATTTACTGCAATGCCCCCCACAAGTACAGTGACCCAGGAACTACCCTCACGCCACCAGCCACAGCCACAACCCCGACACTCACCGCATCCAATATCCAGGCTGAGTTTGTAACCCTCGCCGCAGCTTTTGGAGCCCCAGCGGCAGGGACATCCAGTCCAACCACCCTGCAACCCCCTCCACTGGCTTTCTTATCTGCTCCGATGGCTTCTACAGGCATCCAGGATCCTTCGGTGGTGATAGCAGTGTTCCAGATGACTCTTTGGCCCTTGGTGAGTATGCTGGCTCACAGGCCCCTTCTTCAAGCAGCAGCAGGAGTCCTTGATCCAGTGACGGTCCCTCCAACAATGGCAGCAGCATTCCAGATGAACCCAAGCCTTCAAGATGCCAGGCTTCAGGCTTCGGTAAGCCCATGGCTTCCCCAAATAGCTCCAGGGCCCCTTCTAACCGTCCCAGGACTTACTCCAGCAGCTCCAGGGCCTCTTCAGCCAGGTAGGGTGGTTCCTGGGCCTTTACCTTCAGCAGCAGCCCAGCAAAATACATCCTCACTCTTCAGCAGCCAGCAACAAGTGAGCACACTACCACAGCAAGCCCCTATTCACAGAACTTTACCTGTGGTTGTGCAGCAGAGTGTCTCTACAGAGGCTCCTCTGGCCACTTTAGGTATTTCTATTCCAATACCTTTAAAGCAGACTTTTTCAAATGGTGCTGACCAGCTATTTGAGCAGCTGCCTGTGCTTTCTAATACTGCAGCCCCTTCCCCAAGCCTACAAAGATTAATGCTTTCAGGGGAAAATTACAAAAAATGGGCAAGTGAGGTCCAGATGATACTTATGAGGGAAAACTCATTAGAAATTATTACCAACCTTTCAATTCAGCCATGGTCACCTGAAATTGACCAGCCGCATAGAAAAGCCTACACCACATTAATGGGGACAATAGACACTACTCTCTACCCCAGTATCTCCAGTGGACTCACGGCCCAAAAAGTCTGGATTATGCTATGTAATCATTTTCACAGCACTTTTGTGGGCACCACTTACCTGCTGGCAAGGGACTTTTACACCACTAAATTAAAACCAGGTGCCAGTATGGGGGAGCACCTGGCAAAAATGCATGCAACGAGAGGATTAGGGTCAGCATTATTTTAGCTTCCCTTGACCCTAGCTGGACAACATTTATAATTTCTTTTGGCACACTCCCCTGTGAGCTGCTCACAATTGGTCACATTTCTGACCACCTGATGGAGGAGGACAGGAGGTGCACTGCCCCACAGAAGAGGGACTTCAGACCTCACAGGAAACCAGCCATCGCTGAAAGGGTCAACACCATCCCTAAATGAGGCGCAGAAGGGCACTACAGGCAAGACTGTCCCCAGTGACCCAGCTCCAGCTCCAGCTCTGCCTCAACCCAGCCCAGAGGGAAAGGCCAACGAAGGGGCAGAGGCAGAGAAGGTCCCAAGCCTTCCTATGTCAATGGGACATCTCAGAAGAGCACCCAGCCACCCCACTCCAGCACAAAGAACTTTTGGCTCCTGGATTCAGGGACAAGCTAACATGCTGCGTGAGGCAAGCACATTTTTGAAAACAACACCAGTCCAGGTCATCTGTCCAGGTGGCCATTGGGATGGATGTTGATGTGGCAAGGGAGGGGACTGTATATATCCCCGAGCTGGATAGGGTAAGGGAGGTATTGTACGTACCAGAATTCAAAAGCAACCTGCTGAGTATGGTTAAATTGTGTGAAGATGGCTTTGTGGTAGTCTATAATCAGGAAACTATTGCAAAAATTACTGTAATTAATTAATTAATTAATTACCCTACCCAAAACCTAAAACTTGGGCAGAGGTTGTTAGACAGGGGGGCAAAGGTACAAACAAATCCACACTAAAAGGAGACCATGGGATTCCCCCTAACACCCCCAAGAGTCACAAAGGGGGAGACACATGCACCAAAGGTGCTGCTCTAGGGGGGCACACACACACAAAAGGTGATAAATCAAGGGTAATATGCATACAAAGGGTGCTGTTTCAGGGAAAGAAATCAGATCCCACCCAAAGGTAGGGAAGGTAAAAAGTGGGCAGATAGGAAAATCCCTTCACTCTGATTGTGCCCACACACTACATAGATGCATGGGGCATGCAAGTTTCCCAGTCATAAGAAAAATGCAGGAGTTCTTGGAGTGCCTGAACATAAAGGGATGTGATGTGTTTCTTGACTGTTCTGTGTGTAAGGGGGCTAAGTCAAAGACCGCAACTATCCCCAAACATTCTACCCACCAGTAAAAGCACATTTTTAAGCTAGTGCATATAGATGGTGGTAGGCCCCTTTAGGGCCTCATTGGGACATAAAAATACTTCCTGACTGTGGTAGACGACCATAGTATGTGTACCTCCTCAGGGACAAGACCAAGGCCTTCCAATTTTTTAAAAAAAATTTACAACCCAATTCTGACCCAGAACAAAGTTCACATTGCCCAGGTTCAAAGCGATTGTGGGTCAGAATTTGTCCTGGGAGTTCCAATATTGGCTTGAGCAAAATGGGATCAAACACTGCAAAACATCTCCATTTACTCCCCACATGTCTGAAAGAAGAAATGGTGTCCTCCAAACTATGATGCACAGCATCATGAAGGACATCAATGTTGGCATGGAGCACCGGGCAGAGGTAATTCTCTTTGTCAATTACATCCTTAACAGAACTTGAAGCAGTGTTAATAGACCAGACCCCTTATTTTCTTGTCTATAACAGGAAACCACACCTCTCGCATCTTTGCACATTTGGTTCTTTTGCATGGGTGCACACACCCAAACAGCAAAGAAGAAAGGGAGAGGATGTGTCCAAAAAGCTCCATTTACTGGGATATGCCAATGGTTCCAAGGCATATCGTTTCCTGGGCCAAGGGGGCAGGCTAGTTATATCACACTCTGCAACTTTTGAGGAGGATGCCAACTAGTCCAGAATCCATGCAAATGATCCTGGAAACTACATCCCACATGATGGCATTGCTGTTCCTGCTACCACCATCAGTGAAGACACCACTCCAGCTTTTTCACAGCCTGTACCAGCCACACCAGCTGCAGATGCACCCATACCAGCACCAGATGCCCCATACACTAGCAACACAGACTGCTGGGCCTAGTACTTTTCTGATGGCAAGGACAGTGAAGGATGGCAACATGTGCACAGGTCCAAGTGCACCAACAAGGGCATACCACCCAAGATATATGATGTTGGACTTGTTGCTTCCATCAACATTTCACTGCCACTCCCAAGACTTACTTGGAAGTTCTGCAGCTTCCAGAGGAAGAATGAAGTAAGTGGAGGGGGGCCACGCAGAAAGAAATGGATTGTTTAAAGAATTTAAATGTCTTCACCCCAACTGCAGTACCCAAAGAGAAGAAAGCCATTGGCACTCAATGGGTGTACAGAATTAAGACATTACCTGATGATAGACTTTTATATAATGCCCACCTTGTAGCTCAAGATTTTGCACAACATTACCTTGAGGACTACAATGAAACTTACTCTCCAACAGTACGGCCCGAGAATGTCAAAACATCCCTGGCAGCAGCTGCAGCGGTCAAGGAAGAGGTCTATCAATTTGATGTGCAGACTGCCTATTTGCATGCAGACCTCAATAAGGACATTTATATGAGAGGCCCACCACGTTTCAAACAACAGGAAGGCCAAACCTGGCTCCTACACAAAAGCCTCTTTGATCTAAAGCAGTCAGGCAAAATGTGGTATAACTGCCTTGTGCGGACCCTAAATTCAATGGGCTTTGTTACCTCACTAGCTGACCACTGAGTTTTGACTAGAGGGTATAATGGCGGGTAAGAAAAGATCTTGATTTATGTGTATGACATCATATACAAGTATATTGGTCCCAACAAACAGATGAGTAATGAATTTACTAGGACATTACAGGAGCACTTTACACTCAAAACGTTGGGCCACATAAATCAATATTTGGGTGTACAAACTATAAAAACAGAGAAGGTCACAGAGAAAAAAAGTGGAAGAACTTCTGCTAAGATGTAAGATGGCAGACTCCAAACCGATGCATACACCAATGCAGATAAGCGGCCTGGCTCACAATGAAGGTCCTGATTTCCCCGACACAACACTCTACCAGTCTATAATAGGGTCATTACTATACATCTGTAATTGGAGATGGACAGATATCACTCCGAGTGTAAATTTACTATCAAGGCATGTTGAAAACCCCAAGCAATTTCAACGGACCCCCCATAAAGCATTTGCTCAGGTACCCTAAAGGTACCATAGACATGGTTCTACTCATTGAACCCAAAGAAGGGTAAACACCACACATAGAATGTTATGCAGATGCAGATTGGGCTGGTGACACCAGAACACGCAAGAGCCCATCAGGATGTATCATTTTTGTTAATGGGAACCCAGTATACTGGCGTGTGGGCCAGCAGAGATTTGTCTCTTGTTCTACTGCAGAGGCAGAATATGCTTGTCTCTCAAAGGCATGTAACACACTCACTTGGATTGATGTCCTAGTAACAACCATCTGGGGTGAGTCACCTCTACCTAAAAATAATTGAATATTTTTAACTGCAAGTCGCTCTAGATCAGGAGTGTCAAACTTGATTTCATTGAGGGCTGCATCAGGGTTTTGTTTGACCTTGGGGGCTGGGGTGGGCATGGTCAGTTTGATGTCAGGGGTGCTTGTGGTGGCTCGAATGCTCTATCAGTGGAAATGGGCTCCTGATCTCCATTTTCAGCCACAATGGCCTCCTGCAGCCTCCTCCCAGTAAAAATGGAGCTCAGGTGGGCCATATGTGCCCCCCAGGCCCCATTTTCAGCCTCAACGGCCACCTGAAGCCCTTTGCCAGTGAAAATGGAGCTCCATGCCCACCCCAGCCCCCAAGGTCAAACACAACCCTAATGTGGCCCTCAATGAAATCAAGTTTGACACCCCTGATGTAGAGCATCTTGAAGTTAAAAAATATTTAATTATTTTTTTACATTATTGTTACATTGACTCAATTATCCTAGAAACTCAGGGTGATAATATACAGTTCTTCCCTATTATATTTAACATAATTCTCTTGGATATCCTAGCCTAAGAGATGATAGTTGAATCTGCAGTAGATGCAGTCTGGATTCCCAGAAAGGAGGGGCTACATTCCAGAGGATCCAGAGTTTAAGTTTAGATAGTTTGATTGGGGGGAAAAGAGTTAAGGTGGCTCCTCCTCAGCAATGCTCAGACTATAACTTCAGTGAGGCAAGTAGCTGCTTTAGTTTGGCAAGATTTCTATCTATAGGTGAATAAGAAAACTGCTTAGAGGCAACTCTACACGTCTTTCTTGGTTTTTTTTTTGGGGGGGGGGTCTGATAGGATCTGAATCTAACAGAACTGAATTTCTTTCTCTCAATCCCAAGTCAACTGCCCTCACATAACTCTTTATATGACTCTTAACCAAAAACTTTTTCCCAGGACAATGGTACACAGACTTTACCAATAGAAGATAATATATGTAACTTGGCTGAACTGTGGAGCCCTCTCTGAGCATGGTTGTTTATTTGTTGGCAAATGTTTTATTACCAGACCAGCTATTATATATAAACAGAGCAAACCCCACTCCCTTCTAGCCCTGAATATATTATCTAGTCCAGTAATAAAACATCTGCAGGTAAACAACCAAGCTCAGAGAGTACCAAGGACTCCACCCAGGCTTTGAGATGATGCACACAGTGCCAAGTGAACACCTCCCATCCTGTAAAGAAGTGTTTTTCAAAACTTCAGAAATACTTCCAAATATGTGGCCTTCAACTTCCAACATGCTGGCTAGGGAATTTGGGAGTCACAGTCCCCACATCTTAAAGGTTGAGAGATACGGTTCTAATACATTTTTCCAACGTCAGCTCAAAATGTACCTCTAATTGATACAATGTGGACTCTTCAGTTCAACCCAAAGGGTAACTGTACATGCTTATATCAGTGCAACATGACAAGTTTTGACCTGATTGAACATGCCAACTGTCTGACTATTCATCAGGACCAACCTCCAATTCCACCTGCTACTAACATTTATTGGTTCATGCCCTAGCTTTTCAGGCTTGCCAAAGTTCATGACTTCCTTCCCCAAACCCTCTTTGACCACAGTTGATAAAAGCCAGTCCTCTGTGTGCATCTTGCTCCCAAGAGCCATGGTGGTGCAGTGGTTAGAATGCACTATTGCAAGCTAATTCTGCAACTGCCAGCAGTTAGATTCTCACTGGCTCAAGATTGACTCAGCCTTCCATCCTTCCAAAGTCAGTAAAATGAAGACCCAGATGGTTGGGGAAAATATGCTGACTCTGTAAACCTCATAAAGTGGCATATACTCTAAGTCTATTGCTATTCATTCCTATCTCTGTCCATTTTAGTTTAAAATTTAATGTTATTATTGTTTTAATGTTTTCATTGGTTTTTAAGGATTGCAGGCCATCTAGAGTTGCCTCTACACAAAATGGGCAGCATAGAAGTTGAAAAAAATAAATAAATAGGGACCAGAATTTCCATTGTTAAAGCAAGGCAGATGTTAACATGCCCCATTTTACAACATTTTTGCCATAATGGTTAAACATATCACAGCAGTTTTAAGGGAAGCACACAGTTGTTAAGCAAATCCACCTTCCCCCATTTACTTTGTCAGAATTCAACTGGGAAGGTTTCTGTCAGATTCCTAATGAGGTCGTTCATAGAAAAAAATCTAGCCGGAGGGTTCATTGAGCCAGCACGCCCAAAGATCGCAGCCCCAGAGCTTTTTAGAGAGAAGGAGGATAGATCTTTTTGTTTATGTGTGGATTACCGTAACCTGAACACCATGAGCATGGAAAATATGTACCCCCTCCCCCTCATGAAAGACATGTTAGCCCATCTCTCTAAAGAAAATATTTTTTTCAAAAGTGGACTTGAGGGAAGCTTACTCCTGAATAAGAATAAGGGAGGGGGATGAATGGAAAACTGCTTTTAACATGCCTCTGGGGTGCTACCAATTCAAAATACTTCCTTTCGGATTGCAAGAGGCCCCAGTGGTTTTTATGCAACTGATAAACAAAGTGCTCCATCAGCATTTATATAAAGGGGTCCTGGTCTACCTGGCCAATATCTTAATTTACAAAGAGACCAAAGCAGAACATGTAAAACTTGTGCAGGCTGTACTAAACAAACTCTGTTCTGCAAAACTCTAAGCTAAGCTCTCCAAATGTGAGTTCCATAAAGAGAAAATTGATTATTTGGGCTATCGAATCTCACATCAAGGAGTAGAAATGGACCCACAAAAAGTACAAGCTATAATAGACTGGGCACCACCACATACACAGAAGCAGCTGCAAAGCTTCTTGGTATTTGCTAATTTTTACTGCCAATTTATTCCCACCTTTGCTCAGATTGCCCTCCCCATTACCAATCTCCTAAAGATGAAGGGGGAGGGGAAAGCAAAGCCAAAGCAACTATTAAATTGGATAATGGAATGCCAAGCTGCATTCGAAAAACTCAAACGGTTGTTCTCAGCAGAACCTGTCATAAAACACCCAGATCCAGAGAAGTCTTTTATCATACAAGCAGATGCTAGTGATATTGCTATTGGGGCAGTCCTGCTCCAGAAGAATGACAAACATCAGTTATAACCATGTACCTACATATCCCAAAAACTAAATGAAACAGAACAAAGATCTTGGAAAAAGAGGCTTATGCAGTCTGCTGGGCACTTCTAATGTGGAGGCATTTCCTGGAAGGGAGCAACATCCCTTTTGAGGTCTGGACTGTACACAAAAATTTGGAAGCCCTTAAAACCTCTAGAAAACTCTCCAAAACAAGTGCAATGGGCACAATACTTTAAATGGTTTGATTTTACACTGAAGTACTTTCCAGGAAAATAATTTTTCCTGGCGGATGCATTATCCAGAAAACCACAATACAATATGGGGATAACAGACACAGTCAAGCCAATATTGCAAACCAATCAACTGGTGGCGAAAGTGATCCCTACGGCTCAAGCAAAACAAAAAACGCGATGACGCCACTATCCTAGCTTTTAAAGAAGTCCTGACCACCAATGAATGGTTTTTGAATCACAAAGATGACTTGGCTTGGGTGGGAGGGAAGTTGTACATTCCAGCCAGCCAGAGACTAGACCTCATGATGAGATGTCATGATTCCAAGCAATCTGGACACTTTGGATTTGTAAAGACCTTACATTTAATTAAGAGACAATTTTGGTGACCATCTTTTAAAAAGGACATAGAGAGCTACATTGCCAGTTGCCCCATCTGTGCAGCAGCAAAAAGACACCAGGGGAAAATCTCAGGAATTTTACAAATTGTAGCCGAGCCTTCAGCACCCTGGATATCTATGAATTTCATTGTAGAGCTTCCTGAAAGTGCTGGGAATAGAGTTATTTGGCTTGTTACAGACCTGTTCTCCAAACAGGCACATTTTATTCCTTATCAGAAGATTCCAACTGCTAAAGGCTTGGCAAAATGTTTTTGTGCACATCTATCATGGGCACATAGAATTATCTCAGATAGACTCAGATAAAGTCTGGAAGGCATTTCTGGGCCTATTCAGAACCACCCAAGGCTTATCAATGGCTTTTCACCCTTGTACTAACAGTGGTTGCGAAAGAACTAATGGCATATTAGAACAATATCTAAGATGCTTTATTAATTTCCAGCAAACCGATTGGACGGACCTCTTGGCTTTTGCTGAGGTAGCATTTAACAACTCAGTACACTCCAGCACTGGGTTCACCCCTTTCCAGGTGGCCACAGGAC
>JANHFQ010156486.1:0-10379 GCA_032468035.1 Aparallactus werneri | reverse complement strand
TCCTGTGGCTTTAAGGTGTTGGACAAGGGATGAGATCTGTTCTTCTTTTCTGACTGAGTTCTTGTGTTCTTCAATGCATGCTTTTATTCTTCTGTTAGTTTGTCCAATGTACAGTATGTGGCGGTGCAGGCGGTGCATGGGATTTCATATACTCCTTGGTTTTTTAACTCAATTTTATCAGAACACACCTCCATCCAATCAGAGCATAGCCATGCCCCCAGTCAATCAGAAAACAGCCCAACTGACACTTAAAGAGAGGAGGCAGCCATGATCACACATTGCTCCTGGAAGCATGAAGCTGAAAGCACCAGCCTGAAGATGACGAATGAGACTTCATTGAAACGTTGCCAAGATACCTCAAATTATATGCGGGAGAAAACCCGAATAACTGAAGACCTACATACAAACACCCACAAAAACCTCAGAAAACAAATATATGTAAAATTATATATATATTTGTATATATATAAAATTAATTAATTCAGCCATTATGTATCAATCTCTATATTGAGAATCTCTACAATAGGAGAACAAGATTTTAACGTATAGTTTCAACCTTGAAAAAAAAACACAAGCTCAGCATCTTTGCAGTGTGGTTTTCAAAATAATTATTAATGGGTCAGCACTACCTTTTCCATAGAACCTTTCCTACTTTTTTGGAAGTTATTTTCTCGTGAGTAACTATATCAGCACTATCTTTTCTTCTGCAACGGACTTTGAGCTATTTCACTTATTTTCCCATTTTGTTTATTAAGATCAGGTATTTCACATGACAAAGAAAGCTGTTAATTTCATGCTGTGAAGAGATGCCTTCATCACCTCTTCTCTTCTGGCTAACTCCTCAGAGCAAAAAGGGAGGGGGAAATTGCAGTCTTAAGAGGTTACATATTAAAAAGAAATAGGGTGGGGTGGGTTTCCAACATTCTACCTAAATTCTTAATGCAAGCGTAGTTTTTTACAGGAATGAAGAAGCAGTTACTTCTAAAATGGTTTTCATTGCATTATAGTTTAGCTTATACAGTATAAACAGTAATTATTTCTTTTCCCTCAAAAAGCAGTATGAAAGGAGCTTTATACTAAACAGGGATGCTCATGTATGACTTTACGCACTCTTTAAAGCTGCTGCATCATTTCCCAGGCTCATGAAGATATCCTCCACAGATGTAGCAAGATCCCAGGAAATCACATGATTGGCTTCAGAGTGTAGGCCGTTGCTGTGTGCATATTTCTGATAAGAATCATCTATTTGCCTATGGATCTAAAACATTGCATAACCTTAACAGAAAACATTTTGAGGAAATGAAGGCTAATTGTTAAGTGAATCACACAGTTTTTGAGTCGTTAAGCCTTTCCCCACTGACTATGCTGGTCACAAATGGGGATCCCAGTATCCCAGCATGCTGCAATCATCATAAATATACACCAGACTGGTTGCCAAGCTCCTAAATGCTGATCATGTGACCAACAGTTGCAGCTGTTGTAAGTGCGAGGACCGATCACAAGTTCATTTTTTTAGTGTCGTTGTAACTTCAAACAGTGGTTAAATAGTTATAAGTTGAGGACTACCTAGTTATCATTATAACTTATAAATTATAGTTATAAGTTGAGGAGTTTTCATTTTCAAATGCATAAAATCGTTCATCTTATAGGAAATGTCCTAATCTTGCCAAGTCTATCCTAATGAGATCAGTCACTGGGGTTATTCTTGAAGACAGATTTGCCTTCTGAGTGAATTCTTTGATTGTTGCTACTTTCTGCTCTGTCGATCAACATTGAGCAAACCAGGACATTCCCAAGTACCTGGGAATAATTCAAAAATAATGTTCCTGCTGCAGACACAGGCCCACACAGTCACATGATCACATAGCCACGTCCACCAAGTCACGCCCACAGAATAATAACACATGTGATTGGAATAAATATGAGCTCTGAGAAATAGCGAGGATATGATTGAACGTTAATTTACATTTCAAAAAAACCCTCTGCAAGTGATAATAACTGATCAGCAGTCATATCCAGATTGGTGTTGGAATGAAAACTAGAAGTGATGAACCATGAAAACACAGTTCTTCAAACTTGTGCTGATCATCACAGGACATACGTATTCAAGTTTCATCCATAATACTTAGTGAAAGGAATAATGAACACTGTCATATATCCAATAGTGAGAATCTAAAGAACTGGGATGAATCTTTAATGGCTGACCTTGAGTGATAATCTTAGACAGAAATCATCTTCCCCCTCCTCATTTCAGGTACAGAAAAATGACTTCAATTTATCCTTGCATGGGTTATCCACATTTTATGAAAAGTAGAGATGGGCCAAATATTTTTGAAAAGATCGGTATCTGTGTAGGGATTGATTCAATGACTAATTCCATGGTTTATACTGATGTATGTATTATTGTTGTGGTTTTATTATTATTATGTTATGGTTTTTGTTATGTTCTGGGTGAAGAATGGAAGCTAGGCCAGAGTGACTTCTTTTTTTAAAATTAAAAATAGTTTTTATTTATTTTAAAAACCAACAACAAAAGAAAGAAAAAATAAAAAACCAATGAGACTTACAAACAGCTATACAAATATACAATAAAATGCACAAATAGTATCAACTTTCTCATCATGACTTTGTCCATGTTTACCTCTCCCCATCTATTTTATTCTGTCCCTTCTCTTTAAAGACCCTTATTAAATACCAAATAGTTATCTGTTGTCTATCTATGTTATAATTCTTTACATTTTATACCTTGGGTTTCCCTTCTTTTTTTCTCTTGATCTTCAATTTTCTTTCTTCTTTCCCACCAATCGTACAATAAATTCCATTCTTTATCTTTTTCTTCTTCCCTTTCATCCTTTATTTTTTTAGACAAACTATCTAATTCAGCACAATTTTAAAAAATTAAATTAATTCTCCCTCCGTTGGGATTTCTTGCCTTTTCCAGATTTGGGCCAGTGTTATTCTGGCTGCCATTAATAAGTGTATGATTAAAAATTTAATTTTTCCCCTTTATCATCCCCAGCAGAAAAATGTCCGGCTTCATTTTCAATTCCTGTCCAGTTATCTCTCTAATCCAATTTCTCATTCTCCCCCAATATTTTTTAATATCTGGACATGTCCACCACATATGCATATATATTCCATTTACATGGTTACATTTCCAACAGTTGGTTCTGTATCTATTTGAAATCTTTGCTAATTTAGTTGGGAATAGATGCCACCTACTGTATAAAACATCTTGATTCAATTTTCTCTGTATGTTGTTGCCATTGATATTTTCCAATTTGTCTCCCATGTTTTCTCCCAGTCCTTTAAGTTTGGCATGTATCTGAAGCTCCCAGCCCAGGTTAGCATATTTTCTTTCACTATCTCCTTTTCCATTTTTAGATCTAACAAATATCTATAACTTTTAAAAATTATTTTCCCTACCTCTTCCAAAATTATTTTATCGAATTCTTGTAAATTTCCATAAATTCCATTTTCTTTCTTGTCTTTAATATATCTCATTTTAATTTGTTCATAAATCCACCAGTCCAATTTATATCCTTCTTCTTCCAATTCTTGTTTTGTCTTTAATTCCCCTTGACAATTTAATAACTCTTTGTATGTAATTTTCTTACCTGGGACTAGAAGGTTCGAATACATGCCCGCCTCTACTGGGGCTAGCCAAATTGGTGTTTTTATGTAATGTTTCTTTCTTATTTTGTACCACATTTCCCAAATTGCTTTTCTTACATAATGGTTTGAGAAATATCCCTTTACTTTGCATTTTTCCTCCCAAATATAAGAATGTCATCCTCTTAATAAGTGGTTCCGCCTGCCTGCCTCTCTCTCTCTCCCTAGCCTCACAACCAATGATTTTCAGGCTCATGCTGCTCTCTAGTGCCCCTTGTAGAGGCCAGCATAAATTATCCTGGCTTGCTGGTCAGCGTTGAGAGTGGGTGGGCTGTTCAGTAGCAATTTTAGGGGGCACAGAGTTTGTTTAAAAAATCTCAAACCCCCCCCTCAGTGTTTGTCTTCAGAGGGAAGCTACCTGTGTGGCAAGTTGGTGCAGATTGGTGCAGCCCTGAAGGAGCCTATAAGGGATATACATACAAAGTCAGCCACATACAAACAACATCTGCCACACTCCTGTTTTATATATACAGATTTGAATTCTTTGTCCTCCTCTTCCTTCCTCCTTCTCAGTATTACTTATTAAATGTATATGTGGTTCTGGAAAGTTTATAGATACTTTAAATGTTAAAAAGGGCATTAAAAATAACAAGAAACAATAAGAAGGGTGAAGATGTCAGAATGGTCAACTGAGTAGAAACAACAGAAAACAACCTGCATTAAAAGTGGGCTTTCATTCACATTTGCCAAAGGCCTGGGTAAAAGCCAGGTCTTCAGGCTCCTTGGAGATACCAGCATGATGGGGGCCAATCCAGGGGGAGGGGGGAGGGGAAGCTTATCCCAGACAGCAGGCACTACAACAGAAAAAGCAGTTTCCAGAGTACTGAGAGATGGCATTGCTTAATTGAAGGAACCCAGAACATGCCCAAATCTGCCAGGTTGAATCACTGGGCAAATATTGGGAAATAGGCATTTTTTTTCCAAATAACCAGGCCCTTTGCCATGGTTGCTATCAACTAGCACCTTGAATTCTACCCAGAAGCTGCAAAGATTCCAAACTCGTGGTTGGAAGCATTTATTACCCTCATACCAAAAGAAGATTCAGATTTAAACCAAATAAAGAACTATAGGCCCATTTCACTATTAAATGTAGACTATAAAATTTTTGCCTCCATAATAGCAGAAAGACTTAAGAAATATTTGAATGAATTTATACACATAGATCAAAACAGTTTTCTCCCTAAGAGACAAATTAAAGATAACATGCAAACTACCTTGAACGTTTTGGAATATTATGAGGCACACCCAGAGAAACAGTTGGTGTTGATATTCTTGGATGCACAAAAGGCATTTGATAATGTGAATTGGCAGTTTATGTTAATGCAACTGAGACCTATGGGCTTTGGTGATAGATTTATTAGAATTATAGAAAAGATTTACTATAAACAAACTACCAGGATAATGTTAAATGGGGAAATGACAGAAAAATCAACATTCAAAAAGGTACAAGACAAGGATGTCTGCTTTCGCCATTATTATTTGTGTTAACAGGAAATTATTTGTATTGAACAGGAAAATTAGACAAGATAAAGAAATCAAAGGTCTGAAAATTAAGAAGGAAGAATATAAATTACAAGCATTTGTGGATGACTTAGTATTTATACTGGAGGATCCTAAAGAATCAGGCCAGAGGTTGCTCAAAAGAATAGAACATATGGAGAAATAGCGGGGCTGAAAATAAACAAAGAAAATACAAAGATGGTAGTGAAAAATTTAACTGAAAAGCAGAAATGAGAACTCAGGTAGAAATTAGATATCCAGATCACAAAAAAGTTAAATACTTGGGAGTTCAACTAACAGCAAGATGTGTGATGATTGAAGAGGACAACTACAACAACTTGGTAAAACAGATTAAAGCAGACTTGGAAAGATGGCAGCATTTACAAATATCACCACTAGGCAGAATAGCAACGGTTAAAATGAATGTTTTGCCAAGACTGTTATATCTATTCCAAACAATACCTATAAAACTAGAGAGAAAATTTTTGATGATCTTAATAAAATTATCTTGAAATGTATTTGGCAAGGAAAAAAAAGCTAGAATAAACTTGAAAATGTTACAAGGTACTAGAGAGAGGTGGTTTTGGTTTACCGGAATAGGAAATATACTATCAAGCAGCAGGATTAGTTTGGGTAAAAGAATGGATAGAACTGAGGAACACGAGATTATTAACATTAGAAATACATGACTTACAGACAGGATGGCATAACTTTTTGTGGTACCAAGGAAGCAAAACACATGGATACTTTAAGAGACATTATATAAGGAATGTGTCAGACCCCTGCAAGTGTTCTGCCATACTTTTCGGAGACTGCGGGGGAGTGGTTTCTTCTATATATGACTAATTCCTATATCTTGCACTTTCGGTTCCTGACTTTAGTCCTTGTGTACGTCCTGGTACTAATAAAGAGGAGGGGTTGTATCTGACCCTTGATGGAATGTCTTAGGGAGGATGGTCTTAGTAAGTTTCCATCGGTTTTGGCGGGATGAAATATGGTCTAGCTAAAAACAGATTTGTTGGTGTAAGGTGTACTGGCTTACTATTGGCTAAAGTCCAATCACGAGGGTGGGATGGGATTATTCTATCCTATACTTTCTATTGCTTGACATATCTTCTTCAGTTTCTGCTTTGATTGTCTACTATCCCTTTATATTCAATAAATGATTCCTTTTTGAAGAAATTCAAAGTTATTTTCATGCTTGAATATAATGAAGAGTGGATTCTAACAGAAAGCAGGAACTCAAAAATTTATAAATATTTTGGAGAGGGATTTCCCTCTACCAAGGATTCCAAGCAAAAATGTCTGAGAGAGAAAGTGACCAGGAGACTGGGGACCTGAGGAAGGAAGGGCCCGAAACTCCTAAACTCCAGCCAGAACCACTTTCCTTTGCACCTGTTGCTGGAGCCAGGAAAAAAGTTCAAGAGGAAGAAGCAGCTCCCAGATGGTCCATCGGACTTGGGGAAAAAGAGGAACGGTGGAGGAAAAGCCATGGGGTCACGTTCTCCAGGGGAAGTCATTACTCCAGATGGAGAAGAGAGATGGAATCCGCATTATCGGACTCAGAGGACCCAGAGGGAGAATTCTCCTCCAGCAAATAATTTCAAAAGAGAATTGATTGAGTAGTAAGAGAAGCCATGAAAAGACTTCAAATACCAGGTGAGGAGGGGAAAGATCGGAAGAGTGGGGGGAGGATCAACAGAATCCCAGAAGAAGCGGCAATTCAACCCCCCTCAGCCGAACAACCATTAGCAGGAGCAGCAGGGGTGGAAGACCAGATTTCCCCCCCTCCTTTACTGGCCCCACAAATTCCAGGCCCTGGGAGGCAATTGGAGCGTAAACCTCCTCCATTAGAAGTGAAATTTTATGGGAACCCTCAAGACTTGGACTTCTTGGTAGCTCATGTTTGCACTTATATGCAAGAATATGCAAGGGAGATTCCTACTCAAGCAGTGAAAATCAGAGCAGTAACCTTAGCTCTATGGGGCACAGCTGCTAGATGGATGGTGACTCTTAGTAATGCAGATTCACCCATTATGAGAGACTTTGATCAATTTATGATGGCCCTCTGCCGATGTTTTGATGACCCATTGGCAAATCGCAAAGCCCGCGAGAGACTGAAAGTAATTAAACAAGGCCGCAGATCAGTTGCCCAGTATGCTGATGAATTTCACGACTTGGCAGGAAGAGTTTGATTGCCGGAAGATGTAGTCCTGAATTGTTTCCAAGATGGGCTAAACTATTGGATTTATAATGCATGCGTGACAAGAGGGGCCCCTGAGATTTTAGAAGAGTGGATTTTGATTGCTGAGGAAGCAGAGATTGATATGGCCAAAACTCCTCTGGTCTACTCACCAAAAGAGGAATCAAAACAACCCCCTACCAGAAAAAACAGATGTTGTGGGAAGGAGTGGCATCGTGCATCGGATTGCTGGGCAAAAGGTCCTGCAAAAACCCCAGAATGACCACAAGGTGGCAGAGTTCCAAAGCAAACTACTAAAGGAAAATAAACTGCTTTCAAGAGCTGGGAACCTCAAGCCTGCCAAAATGAGCCTCCGCCTACCGATGAGGACATGGGGAAGCAAATCTGAGCAGCCCGAAAGTGACCCAGAAAATGAACCATTGGTAAGCATGCCAGTAAACCCTATCACTATTACTTTAAAACTTTTTATTCCCAGTAGGGAAAGGGAAATTAAAATCTCCGCATTTTTGGACTATGGCTGCACAAGATGCTTAATTAGCCTCCAAGTAGTAGGCCAATTGGGGATTAAATTATGGGACTTAAAAACCCTATTTCATTCGCACAATTAGATGGTACCACAGCGGGAGGAGAACCAGCACGGTTTGCCACAGAACCTTTAATTATAACCTTAAACGGACACCAAGAGACTCTTTCGTTCATTGTAACCCCAGGGATAGAATGGCCCCTTATATTGGGATTAGTCTGGTTGCAAAAATGGAACCCCAATGTGAATTGTGAAATTGGGATATTATCATTTCCTAAATCAACCTAATGAACAGTCCAATCATAAAGGGGTGGAATCCATCGAGACTGGGAAACCTTCTAAAGAGGAAATAATCAGGTGGATCCCAAGGGAGTATAATGACTTATGGGAAGTATTCAGTGAGAAGGTATGTGATGAACTCCCACCCCATAGGCCTACTGACTGCACCATTGAAATCAACCCAGGTGCCAGCCTTCCAAAACCCAAAATGTATGGCATGTCTCCCAGCAAATTCATTGAATTGAGGGGGTTCCTGGACAAAAATTTAGCCAGGGGATTCATTCAGCCCAAAATAGCGGCACCAGTATTGTTCCGTGAGAAGGACAGAACCTAACGTCTCTGCGTGGATTATAGAAATCTAAACACAATTAGCATTGCCAACGTTTACCCCCTCCCAATAATGAAAGTTAAACTCACACATCTGTCAAAAGCAAAAGTATTTTCCAAGCTGGACTTGAGGGAGACTTACTACAGAATCAGAATCAGAGAGGGGGATGAATGGAAGACTGCTTTTAATACTCCATTAGGATGTTACCAATTTAAAGTACTACCTTTTAGCCTAAAGGGGGCACCAGCTGCTTTCATGCAACTTATTAATCAAGTTCTACAAGGGGGTTATTGTCTGCTTGGATGACATTTTAATTTACACTGAAACAAAAGTTGAACCCATAAAATTAATGAGAGCGGTTCTAAATAAACTAAGATCCGCTAAACTGTACACTAAACTTTCAAAATGTGAGTTTCATCAACAGAAGATTAATTATTTAGGTTACTGAATATATCACCAAGGAATTGAAATGGATCCCCAAAAAGTACAAGCTGTGCTCGATTGGGAACAATCTCACACACGTAAATAGTTACAAAGTTTTTTGGGTTTTGCAAATTTTTACCGCCAATTTATCCCAGCATTTGCACAAATAGCTCTAAACAAAAGATACAGGGAAGGTCAAACCAAGTCTCCCCCTAAAATGGACTATGGAATGTCAAGCAGCTTTTGAAAAGCTAAAACGATTGTTTTCTGCTGAACCTGTTTTGCTTCACCCAGATACAGATAA
Organism: Aparallactus werneri; assembly: GCA_032468035.1. Classification (NCBI taxonomy): domain Eukaryota; kingdom Metazoa; phylum Chordata; class Lepidosauria; order Squamata; family Lamprophiidae; genus Aparallactus; species Aparallactus werneri. The sequence continues at coordinate 1,147 of JANHFQ010156486.1, read as the reverse complement.
AATGTTTATTATTCAAGCAGATGCTAGTGATGTGGCTGTCAGAGCTGTTTTATTACAGAAAAACAATGCTGGCCAATTACAACCTTGTGCATACACATCTAAAAAATTATCTGATATGGAACAACAATGGGCAATTTGGGAAAAAGAAGCTTTTGCAGTTCGTTGGGCTTTGCTAACCTGGAGGCAATTTCTAGAAGGTAGCATCATTCCTTTTGAAGTATGGACTGACCATAAGAATATTGAATCTCTACGCACCCAACACAGACTTTCTCCAAAACAAGTAAGATGGGCACAATTTTTCAAAAGGTTCAATTTTCACCTTAAATTCCTTCCAGGAGGGAAGAATTTTTTGGCTGATGCTCTTTCTCGTAAACCGCAATTCCACACGGAGAAACTGAATTGCATTCAACCTGTGATTGATGACTGCCAGCTTGCTACAAAGGTAATTACTAGATCTCATTCAAAACCGAAGTTCCCATTAGATGAAGAACCAATAAATGCTTTCGAATCTGCTCTTTTATCTGACGAATGGTTTCTAAACCACACTGACAAATGCTTGATGAGAGACGGTCTTGTGTGGGTGGGAGAAAAATTGTATGTCCCACTCATTGAACATTACTGCATCCCAAAATGAATTACCCGCATCCCAAAATGAGTGGGTCGACAAACGTCATGTTCATGCCCCCACTTTACTGAGAAAGTTTCACTCTCTTTCACTCTCTTTTCCCTGATAAACCTGTTTAAATTGTTGTTTTTTTTATTACTTTCTTCTCTTTACAGATGGACCTCTCTTTCGGAGGTTGGGGGAAGGGGTTTCTTCTATATATTACTAATTCCTATATCTTGCACTTTCATTTCCTGAGTTTAGTCCTTGGGTACGTCCTGGTAGTAATAGGAAAGGGGGGTTGTATCTAACCCTTGATGGAATGTCTTAGGGAGGATGGTTTTAGTAAGTTTCCATCCTTTTTGGCGGGATGGAATATGGTCTAACTAATAATGGATTTGTTGGTGTAAGGAGTACTGGCTTACTATTGGCTAAAGTCCAATCGCGAGGGGTGGGATTATTCTATCTATACTTTCTATTGCTTGAGATTTCTTCTTCAGTTCCTGCTTTGATTGTCTACTATCCATTTGTATTCAATAAATG
>JANHFQ010154779.1:0-10391 GCA_032468035.1 Aparallactus werneri | reverse complement strand
GGGGAGAGGCGGTTGCAGTGGGCACACGGCATGGAAGCCGCAGGAAGATTTCCCCTTGCCATGGGGAGAGTTGGATGTGGTGGTAGCATGACATGGAAGCTGTGCAAAGTCTTGCCTTGATGCGGGGAGAGGCGGGGATAGTTCCCGTGGCTTCCATGCCATGCGACCACCGCAGCTGCCTCTCTCTGGGTCAAGGGGAGACTTCTTGTTGCTTCCATGCCACATGCCACCTCTCTTGCGCTGCCCACCTCTGTCGCACCTCTCTGGAAGCTGCGGGAAGTCTTGCCTTGACGTGGGGAGAGGCGAAGATAGTTCCCGCAGCTTTCATGTCGCGCGGCCACCACAGCCACCACTCTCTGTAGCAAGGGGAGACTTCCCACGGTGTCCATGCCGCACGCCCACCTACCTCCTTGCCACCTATCCCCACAGCAAGTGGAGACTTCCCGCAGCTTCCATGTCACACGACCACCGCAGCTGCCTCTCCCTGGGTCAAAGCGAGACTTTCTGCGGCTTCCAGAGAGGTGCGATAGAGGTGGGCGGTGCGAGAGAGGTGGCCACGTGGTATGGAAGCCGCGGGATGTCTCTCCTTGCAACGGGGAGAGGCGGTTGAGAGATGGGAGGTGGCATTGGTGGCAGGAACACATGGATGCAGGGACAGGCAGCTTTGGTGGGCGCGCGGCATGGAAGCCACGGGAAGTCTCCCCTTGCTGTGGGGAGAAGTGGCTGAGAGAGAAGGGAGGTGGTGTTGGTGGCAGGAGCACCAAGGGAAGGTGGCATAGGGGGAGGTGTGGAAGAGAGTTTGGGGGTGCAGCGTTAAGGAGATGGCATGGCAGGTCGCCGTGCAGAGCAGGACAGTGGTGCTATTTATTTATTTATTTATTTCAGAATTTATATACTGCATCTATTTCCTGAGACTCAAGGCGAGGGCGAGATTAAAAACCATGACAATAAATAACAATTTAAATTAAATTAAATTAATACGCCCCTGCTAAAAACAATTAAAATTTAAAACCCACCCCTCAATCCAGGTCGGCAAGTGTAAAAAGCCAGGTCTTTAATTCTTTCCGGAAGGAGCGGAGGTCAGGGGAGGTGCACAGGTCCCTAGGTAGTTGATGCCACCAGGTAGGGGCCACCACGGAATACACCCTGTCCCTGGGGGCTACCTGACGGCATTCATGTACCAGCGGCTCTCGGAGCAGGCCTTCCCTATGAACATGGACCAGACGGTGGGAGGCCGGCTCCAGGTGTTCCTTCAGATATTGCGGTCCTATGCCATTCAGGGCTTTAAAGGTCAAAACCAGAAATGAGGATGGAGGCCATTATTGGGGGTTGGTTAGTGAAAAAAAGTAATATGGAAGAATCCAGAAATCTAGTGCTTGCAATGTTTTTAAGCTTTTGATTAATGTTTGATTACAACATCACATTTCCCTTTAAATCATACAATCTAGAAATATTAAATGTATAAAGGCTACTTCGACTGATGTTGATAAGAGCCACAGTGGCGCAGTGGTTAGAGTGCAGGCTGCCTGCCAGCTGCCTGCAGTTTGACAGTTCAAATGTAACCAGGCTCAAGGTTGACTCAACCTTCCATCCTTCCAAGGTGGGTAAAAATGAGAACTCAAATTGTTGGAGGCAATATGCTGGCTTAGAAAGGGCTGTAAAGCAGTATATAAATAAGTGCTATTGCTATTCCTATATAGATAGCCTCCTGTGTCTTTTGCAGTATATATGACTCAGTTATTTCAGAGATGGGATGTTAAGTTGCATGTAAATGTTTAACCACATTGAACAGCGAATAAACTGACTTTAGTCCTGCCTGAAGAATATGGTGCTTCTAGGTGATGCGATATGGTACCTAGGTGATGGTAACACTACCTATCAATGCTGACATTTGCATTTTTAAGAAAGCATCCTCTAAGCTTTGGGTCTCTGGGCCATTGCTGACATTTAATGTACAACTTCAGTGTCACTGGTTGGAAAATCTTTATGGACTTCTTAGATGAAAATGTTAACAAACGAAGAAGTTATGATTTGACAATTAGAAAGAGTAGAATGTGGAAAAAAGGGACGCATGATGTAATCTTAGAGAGGATGAAATATAAATGCATTTAAATGGATTTAAATGAAGAAGAGCCAGCTATGCTGGCTGGAGAATTCTGGGAGTTGAAGTCCACAAGTCTTAAAGTTGCCAAGTTTGGGGCCCCTTGGTTCTCCTGCTCAAGCAGGAGGTTGGACTAGAAGACCACCAAGGTCCCCTCCAACTATGTTATTTGGTAATTCTGATGTAAGGAATATCGTTTTTCTTTTTCTTTCTTGGTCTTTTTTCTGTCACTACTTTTCTATTTACTTGCCCCTTTTCCTTTCTTTTCTTTCCTTTTTTGTTTAAATGTGTATCATTTTTATTTTGTAAATAACTTTTTTTAATAAAAATTAATTAGTCCACTTGAAACTTGATAGTAGACAAGTCATGCTGGGATTTTGCAGTGCATTGATAGCAGTAAATTGGAGGATTCCATATGCTATGGGTGTATCAAGGGTGTGAAATAAGCCTTTTAATGTTACAGTAGTAGTTAAGGAAATGGGGCAAACAAATCTCTTGGGTTTAAGCTTTTGTGCATGGGATTAATCAGCTCACATAGTCAACATAATGGTTACAAACTCTGTAGAACATTCTATAGTAGGAAGTGAAAATACAGTCTTCTGACTGGGTTCTGTGTGGTTTATGTACCTTTTTTGAGCAAAACAAAAAATTGTTACCATTGGTGGAGCAATTAAACTCTTGAGAATAGTAATTCTGGAGAATTAAATGAAGAATTTATGAATTGTGAATATTAAATTAGAAGATTTTACCAGAATTGAAACCAGAAACTTTTTTTTGAAGCTAATGGGTAAGCAATTAAAAAAAATAAAAAAATCATGGGACATTTTTTAATAACTGCAGTGAGAATATTATATGCTCAAAAATGAAAAAGTTCAATACTACCCACAATGGAGGAATTGTTGGTGAATATGATTAGAGAAGAATTGATATCTACATTTATGCTTGATTGGAAACCCGGTGTTCTTGCATAAAATGGAAAAAAATTCACTTACGATTTGTGGTTTTGATAATTAGAAAAAACTGGAAAGTAGGGGGAAAACCGACTTTTCTTTACAGTAAAAGATAACTATAATTCTATATTTGCTGGAAAGGAAATTGGAAGCTGCTTCTGTTTCTTTTTATTCTTTCTCTCTGCACTGTTGCTTTTTTTTTTGTTCCCTGCCTTCTTCCTTTTCTTACTTTTTTACTTACTTTTTTCTTACTTTACTTTTTCTTAGTTTATGTTAGTTTTTATGTTCTTTGAAGAATTTTCAATAAAAATTCTTATTTGAAAACCTGTCCTCCCTATTAATTAGAATAATCTGAAGAATCTCAGTGAAGTGTACCTTTCTATTTTAATTTAGGGATACTTCAGCTGTGCATTCCAGGGAACTACAAAACATATGTTGTTTAACTGTGTGTCTGACTTCCCCTGCCTGTGCCTTGATCTGGATTCTACCATTCTCCAGCTTTGTATATTATAATTATGTCAGCATTACCTTGTTATAATTCAGTAGGCAATTATACAGGGTTGATGAACTGAATAATGATGGTCTTATCCCTGTAAGATTTTTCATATTGACTATTTCTATGTAGCCTATATAGTTTGTTTGTTTGTTTGTTTAAAATTTATAGTCCGCCCAACTCCCATAGGGACTCAGGGCAACTTACAACAATAAAAAACTAACAATAATATAATTAAAATTAACAGTCATTAATAAATATACAAGTAATAAACCCCCACCCCCCAGGATGGGATCAAAGGCCCCAGGCCTGCTGGCACAGCCATGTTTTAGTGGCTCGACAGAAGGTCAGTAGGTCAGGGATGATCCGGATCCCTGAGGGTAGCTGGTTCCAAAGGGTTGGCGCTGCCACAGAGAAGGCTCTCCCACATGGTCCTGCCAGCTGATACTGTTTGGCTGATGGAACCTTTAGGAGGCCAACTCTGTGGGATCTAATAGGACGTTGGGAGGCAGATGGTCGTAGGAGGTGTTCCCAAAGATAACCCGGTCTTGAGCCATGTAGGGCTTTAAAGATTGTAACCAGCACCTTGAATTGCACCCGGAGGCCCACTAGGAGCCAGTGCAGCTCACGTAGGAGAGGTGTTACATGGGTGTACTGAGGTACACCCATGATTACCCACGCGGCCGCATTCTGGACCAGCTATAGCCTCCAAATGTTTTTTCAAAGGCAGTAATCCAGTCTAGAGGTGACGAGGGCATGAGTGACTGTAAGGAGGGCCTCCCAGTACAGGAAGGGGCACAACTGGTGCACCAGGCAAACTTGTGCAAAAGTTCCTCTGGCCAATGCTGTCAAATGCTGTTCTAATTGCAGCTGCGGATCCAGATGAACACACAAGTTGCACACCCGTTCTGAGGGGGGTAATTTCTCCTCCCTCAGCATCAATGATGGGTATTCAACTAGACTTCGAGAAAGATGGTATCCAAAGTCACTCAGTCTTGTCAGGGTTAAGCTTGAGCCTGTTTGTCCCCATCCAGATCCCCACTGCTTCCAGGCATCGGGATATCATCTCAGTGGCATCGTCGGTCCGGTCTGGGGCAGAAATGTACAGTTGGGTATCATCAGTGTTCTGATGACACCCCACCCCATACTGTTGGATAACTTCACCCAGTGGCTTCATGAAGATGTTAAACAGGAGGGGTGAAAGGACTGAGCCCTGGGACACCGCACATTGTAGGAGCCTCGGATCCGACCTTTGTCCTCCTACCAACACTGACTGTGAGTGGCCCAAGAGGTAGGAGGTGAACCACCGTAAAACGGTGCCCCCCACTCCCAACCCCCTGAGCAGTTCCAGAAGGATACCATGGTCGATGGTATCGAAAGCCGCTGAAAGGTTAAGAAGCACCAGGACAGAGGAATGACGTCTGTCCCGGGCCTGCCAGAGGTCATCCACCAGCGCGACCAATGCTGTTTTGGTACTGTATCCGGGCCTGAAGCCAGATGGAATGCAATATGTTTAACCCATAGGAAGAACCCTTTCTCTTTTACCTGTGATAAAGCCATTCCATACTTGAAATTTGATAGGGAACCAGTTCAAACTGCTTCAAGATCTTTGTCAGAGCCCTTCCTTATTTGCATCAAACTGTATGAAGTATCTTCCAGTTATGCCCTTTTGGTGTTTCAGTCATATGGTCTCCAGACATGCCTGAGGGGACCTTAAGCCTTCCTTAGCTATATCTCTGTTAAAAGCAATAGCACTTATATTATTATTATTATTATTATTATTAATATTAATATTAATATTAATATTAATAATAATTTATTTATTTATTCTTTATTCGATTTATATACCGCCCTTCTCCTGGGACTCAGGGCGGTGTACAGGGCATGATAAAAATCCAATACAAACAACACAGTTAAAATAAGAATTAAACAATTTAGCCCATAATTTAAATTTAAAATTTAAAATCCATTAAAACTTTAAAACCCTCTCCCATTCAATCTGAGCCGGCCAGTTCAAATAGCCAAGTCTTCAAATCCCTGCGAAAGGAGTGGAGGTTAGGAGCCGTACACAGGTCCACGAGCAGCTGGTTCCACCAGGTGGGTGCCCCCACAGAAAAGGCCCTCCTCCTGGGCCCAGCTGACGGCATTCCACGGCCGTCGGTTCCCGGAGGAGGCCCTCCCTATGGGAGCGGACCAGACAGCGGGAGGCTGGTATCAGATGTACCCCTCCCGTAAAGAAACTGATATTACCGCATGGAGCCAGCTGCAGGTGACCTCCCTGGCTGCATAAACAAGCCAGGAGGGGCACGGGTCCAATAAACATGTGGTGGAACTCAGTCTCCCCATTATGCTGTCCATTGCCTCGGGGGTCACAGGATCCTCCCAGATAACCTGCTCAAGTCCGTCAGCTTCCTCTCACTCTGGCTCTGCCCAGTCGGAGTCCAACCCGGCCTGGATCCGAGCGATCTTGCAGCGAGATGCTGACTAAATTCCTCAGCAAGTCCCCGCAAAGGGTCACCTGCAGACCCCTGATTAAGGAGGGAGCGAGTGACCCTGAACAGGATGGCCGGGCGATTCTCTGCGGATGCGATGAGGGTGGAGAAGTAGTTACGCTTTGCCACCTTCATCGCCGCGATATAAGATCTCGTGAGAGATCTCAACCGCGATCAGTCGGATTCGGAGCGGGTTGTCCTCCAACCGCACTCTAGGCCCCATCTCCTGCGCTTCATCTTTCGGAGCTCCTCGGAGTACCAAGGAGCCCATTGGGATCGGTGCTGGATCAGGGGCCGCAAGGGAATGGTTTGGTCAAGCGCCTCAGCGGCTGCACTCTGCCATACTTCCGCCAAGGCATCACCCGAACTGTGAGGGAGGGAGGCGGGTATAGACCCAAGTGCCCGCTGGAACTGTTCTGGCTCCATAAGGCACCTGGGGTGGAACCATCTGGTCGGTTCCACTGCCTTGTGGCAGGGGGAGGCATAGTGGAAGTCCAGTCGTAGGGAATAGTGATCTGACCTCGACAAGGGGGAAATAGATGGAGATCCCCCTCCCAGATCACTTAGCCACTGTCCAGATAAAAACACAAGGTTGGGCGTGTGTCCCCCCTCATGAGTCAGTCCAATAATAACCTGGGTCAGTTCCATGGCTGTCATGGAAGCCATGAACTCCCGGGCTAACCCAGATGAACTCCCCAGGGATGGCAAGTTGAAATCCCCCAGAACCATCAATCTGGGGAAATCAACCGCCAACCCAGAGAGAACATCAAGCAGCCTGGGCAGGATGGTTGCGACACAGCTGGGCATGAGGTACTACAACAACACATCCATCTGAACCCTAGGGCCGAATCTCAGGTGGAGGGACTCACATCCACCCACCTGTATGACGGTGACCTCCCGTAGAACCAAGGACTCCCTAACAACAATTGCCACCCCCCGCCCCTGTCCTGGGCCCTCGGGCGGTAAAACACATGGAAACCTGGTGGGCATAAGTCATTCAGAGGGACCCCTCCCTCTGGGCCCAACCAGGTCTCCGTAATACATGCCAGGTCAGTGGACTCCCCCTCAATAAGCTCTTACACGAGGGGAGCCTTATGTACCACCGACCTGGCATTTAAATACACCACCCTGAGCCCAGGGACCCACCCTTCCGCACTCCCGGAAAAAGGGGATGCACTCTGGGGGTTGGGGTGCGCCACAGCTCGTAACCAGCGGCAGCGCACCCCCTGAGCATGTTATGACCCCCGGTGCCATCTGGTATTGGACCTAACCACCATCGGGATCCGCTGTCTCACCCCCACCCGGAGCCCACGTCCCTCTCGATCCTCCCCCTGCCTCAGGAGATGGCTCCCAGCTCAGATATAAGAGTGCCACGGGGAGACCCCCTCGTTCTCCCCAAACACTCCCCTCCCTCCTTCCTAACCCTCTTTAAAATATCCCGATAAAAAACACAATAGGGGTCTCCTCTTACAGCCAATCTGGAGACTCCTACCCTCACCCAACCTCCTTTCCAAGCTCCCACCCACTATCTACAGGTGGGACTCGTCCTTAAGGAGTAAGGTAGGCTGCACCCAGGAGTGGGGAGAACCCCTGAGGGCAAACAGGTCCATGGCTGTATATCGCAACATTAAAAAACCTCCATAGGGTCGGAGGATAGTAGGCAGGGAACGTCCACGAGGAACAGTTTCTGAGGCCCAACTTGGTTCAATTTAGTGTCCAGCCCGTTGCCACCTGGGCCTGGCTCCCTGAAAAAGGTAGTCCAGATGCAATACAAAGTATAGTTGTATACTCTGTTGATGGATGGTTTGCGGCTTGCCAATAGGGTCTGGACTACTGGGCTCGAGTTGTCTTGCCTGAGGGAGGGGCAGAGCCCAAATGATGTCACCGAGCCCATCATGGATTCCCCAAGAATGGAAGTTCACGGTAAGTAACCAATTTTCCATTTTCTATATACAATAAAACAAACATAACGAACAACACAAAGAACAAATATCTATAGAACAAGAAAAAAGAAAGAATAAAGAAAAAAATATCGCTGTTTGCTATATACATATGTATCAATACAAATACACTTACATAAAATATAATACCAAATTTAATAGTTCTGATTTCTGGAGTTAACTATATATATTTCCCCTCTATTTGTGTAATTGCTTATTATTCTTTAATTTACATATTCCCTGTTATTTTCTTATTTTCTTCCTTCATATTCCTGTTCATACCATATGTAAAACTTTCCCCATATTTTGTAGAATTTTGAACTATCTTTCCCTTTTAGCAATAATGACAACCTGTCTAACTCTTCACATTGTAAAATTTTCTTAATTTTTTCGGCTTGTCTTGGTATTTCCTTGTTTTCCCACATTTGTGCATATCTGATTCTTGTTGCCATCAATATATGTTGTTGTTAGTTGCGAAGTCGTGTTCCACCCATCACAAGCCCATGGACAACGTTCAAAGGCTTTCTGGGCGTCTAAAAAATCCTTGCCATCTGTTTTCCAGGATTATTTTCATTGTATTCCAATATGTCAAGGATTATCCGCATGTTATATTTTATTTGTCGTCCTGGGAGGAAACCATTCTGATCTGGGTGTATGAAGTTGTTCAGAAATTTCTTTAGTCTTTCTGCCAAAATTGATGCATATATTTTATAATCTATATTCAAAATTGATATCGGTATGTAATTTGCTATTTGGGATGGATCAGTATCTTCTTTGTGAATTAGTGTTATGATTGCTTCGTTCCATGATTGTGGAGTTTTTGCTTTCATAAGTGCCTCATTAAATATAGTCGTCATTATTGGTATCAAATTTTCCTGTATACTCTGGTATAATTCTGCTGGAATTCCTTCGGTGGCCGGTGTTTTGTTATGCTTTTGCCTTCTAATAATGCTTCTAATATTTCTTCTTGTGTAATTTCTTTGTTTAATCTCTCTCTCTCCTCTTCTGGTATTCATGGTAAATTAGTTGCTTCTATATAATGCTTAATATTTATTTCAGTTATTTCTTCTTTTTTGTACAATTGCTCAAAAAAGTTTTTGGCTATTTCCTTTTTTTCTTCAAGCTTATTACATAATCTCCCTGTTTCATTTTGGAGATATTGAATCCATCTTTTTTCTTTTTCTTTTCTCAATTTGTATGAGAGCCACCTCCCCAGTTTGTTTGCATTTTCAAACATTTAATCTCACTGTTCTAACCTTCCCTGCTAATTCTGTTTTGTCTAAGATATTTAACTCATGTTTAATCATTTCCAGTTCTTTATCAATTCTTGACCATGATTTATATATTTTCGAATAAAAAATGTATTGTTCTTTATCCAAATTTAATTGTCTCCATATATCTTTTAAACCTAATTCTTCTAACATTAAAAAAAATATTTTTGGTAAAATTTTCCTGGATTTCTTTTTCACCTTCCCCATTTTATAATCTTGTTTTGCATCCACAATTGAATTGAAATCCCCCATCACACATATTTCTTCACAATTTAATTATCTAATTTCTTTATATAATTTCCTGTAAAAAGTGTCCTGGTTATAATTTGGGGCATATATAGCCACTAACAATATTTTTTACCATTAATTATTATTTCCACTATGAATATTCTACCGTCTTCATCATTGTAGACAAGTTTGGAAGTTATTGATTCCTTGATAAATAGTGCTATTGCGCCTTTTATTTTATATGGATATGGACTTCTTGTAAACATATCACTGACAACTCCAATTTTTAAAATTTGTTGAATATAATTTCCCTTTTCTTCTTTAAATTTAATCCATTTACATTTACTGATAGCATTTCCAACTCTTCTTCCATTACTTATAGCACACTGCTTTAGTATTTCTAAGTTCTCTTTTCTCCTTAGTGTTCGTGTTTCCCTGCTCTTTTCTTTGTCTTTTTTCCTGACAATTTTCTTCAGTTTTTGGATATGCCACTACTTCGCTCTCAATCAATTCTTGGCTACTCTCTTCTGTTTCTAATTTCCTCTTTCTTCCTCTTCCATTCCACAGTATTTTTCCTCGAATTCCATTACTTTCTCCACTGAGTGTAGCCAATATGTCTTTCCCTGCCACATTACTATTAAGCCTTCTGGTATTAGCTATCGATAATATATTTCATATTTGATTAATTTTTTCATCAAAAATTGATATCATTTTCTTAGATCTCTTATTCTTTTTGGTATTTGTTTTAGAATTATCTCTTTTCCTTTATATTTCACTAGCTGATGACCCGGCCTTGCCCGGGTGTATATTTTTGGGAATGCCACCTTGCTCCCTCCCTGCCTCGTCTTCCCCTCCATCTTGCTTCCTTCCTTCCTTCTTTGTTATTTCCTCTCTCATTCCCTCGTGTCCCTCCTCT
>JANHFQ010153961.1:0-10400 GCA_032468035.1 Aparallactus werneri | reverse complement strand
AAAGCAACGCGCGTGATTAAAAAGTAGCAGCAAGTTATACTTTCTTTTCAGAATTATTCTAACATGTTTTTAGCTCCAGGTAGTATAAATGTCAGGAGCAAGTTTCCACCCTAGTCTCTTTAAAAGGGCATTTCCATAGCTGCTGGCACAATTCATGTTTTTCTGAGTCATACACAAGTAGAGTGGGGCCTGCTTTGACCAGCCAGAGGTGCTCCAGGCCCATGAGAAAATCCATTTTAGGTAGCAGGAACAATTGCCTTGCTGTCCAACTTGCCTTCTGGGCTTGAATAGGAAAGTTGTGTCTGTGTGGAACTTGCTGGACAACCCTCCTGCTGACTTGTGGCTTGGAGCAGGGTTCTCCAACCTTGGCAACTTTAACATTTGCGAACTTCAACTCCCAGAATTCCTCAGCCAGCAACTCTGAGAGTTGAAGCCCACAAGTCTTAAAGATGCCAAGATTGGAGACCCCTGGCTTGGAGAGTTGTGCATCTGGAGAATCACCATGAGTTTATTTTGGCTGACAGGCATGAAAGCTTTTTAAACATTACTGTTTCATCTGCGGAGTGTGGCAAAAAAGTCAAGATGGCAGCTGCATTAGTGCAATTGAAGGTCATCCCTTTGAATATTTTTGGGTGCAACAAGAAGGAGTTCCATTCCAACTCCTTCATTCATTCTGGTAACTCAGCAAGATGGTAAATATCAAAACACTGTTGACTGCATTGCCTTCTGCAAATTTCCAATGTTTTAGACTCGCGTACCTTCGATTACAAATACTTTCTTCTATTGAACCTTTCTCAGGTTGAGTAACAGAATAACAGAGTTGGAAGGGACCTTGGAGGTCTTCTAGTCCAACCCCCTGCTGAAGCAGGAGACCCTATACCAATTCAGACAAGTGGATGTCCAGTCTCTTAAAACTTCCAGTGTTGGAGCATTCACAACTTCTGGAGGCAAGGTGTCCCACTGATTGTCCTCCCTGTTAGGAAGTTCCTCCTTAATCCTCGGTTGCTTCTCTCCTTGGTTGGTTTCCACCCGTTGCTTCTTGTCCTGCCTTCTGGTGCTTTGGAGGATAGCTTGACTCCCTCTTCTTTGTGGCAGCCCCTCAAATATTGGAAAACTACTATCATGTCATCCCGGTCCATCTTTTCATTAAACCAGCCATACTCAATTCCTGCAACTGTTCTTCATATGTTTTAGGCCTCCAACCCCTTTAGTCATCTCTGTTGCTCTTCTCTGCACTCTTTCTAGAGTCTCAACATCTCTCTTATATCGTGGTGACCAAAACAGGATGCAGTATTCCAAGTGTGGCCTTACCAAGGCGTTACTAATTTCATTAACATTGATTCTATCCCTCTGTTATTGCAGCCCAGAACTGGGCTGGCTTTTTTGGCAGCTGCTGGCTCATATTTAAGTGATTGTCCACTAGGACTCCAAGATCCCTCTCAGAATTACTACTGTTGGCGCAGGTATCACCTATCTTATACAGTACCTGTGCATTTTCTTATACCGTTTTTTCTTGCCTAAGTGTAATCCCTTACTTTTTTCACCATTGAATTTCATCTTGTTAGAGGGGACCCAATGTTCAAGTCTGCCAAGAGTAAATATGGTTGACTAGTTTTTATGTACATGACCTACCAGTCTTTACAAAAGAGTAAAACATAAATACAATGGAAATTTTGAAATAAAATTAAAAAAGCAAAGCTGTTCATAAAATTGCAGGTACCACTTTTAGATTTGTAAAATAGTGCATGCTGCTTGCAAGAAAAAACTGAAGGGAAAGGACTAGAGGGAAGCAGACAACTGTGGAGCCATGGGGTGAAGGTGAATTAAATGCAAAATGATATTCATTAAAGCTACCAAACACACCTATCAGTGGCTAGTGATGAAAGGGTGAGAGGTGAGTTGTTTTGTGCCCAGCGTGGCTTCAGATTGAAACATCACGGGGGAGTTCTTTGCCATTAGTGGCTGCATTTTCCTTGAGATGACAGCAATGGTAATGCATTTCCTCCACTCCCCCCCCCCCCAAAGTAAATACAGATTGGTTAAATCCTTTGAGGGTTCTTTGGCAACCCCAAGGGGAAATGCAGCCAGCCGTTCCTCCCCTTCTGTATTTGGAAGCGCCTGTGTTGTTTTTCCAGACTCTTCCTCCTCCTTCTTCTCGCTGACGGCAGAGAACGGAGAAAATGATTGCTTTGCATTGACCTTTTTGCCTGCGGGAACATCAAGAAATCTCCTTTGCATTTGACAGGCTCTTAGAGAAACTATTCTGTCACGGTTGGTTTTGTCTAATTCAATGAATGCTACTGAATGAACTCTTTTCCATGGTTAGTGTTTTTAATCTTTTGAAAAATATTTCAGTTTTCTCGACGAGAGAAGTGCTAGACCTGGAATTGGGACCGTTCCCTTCATTCAGGGCAGGGGTGTCAAACTCAATTTCACCGAGGGCCGGATCAGCCTTGTGATTGTCCACCGGGGGCCTTGAGGCTGACTGGGCTTGGCCCGGGGGGGCATGGCCAGCTTGACGTGGGTGGTGAGGGAATCCAGGGGTCTCCAGTGGGCAGGGTGGTGTGGGCCGGCCAAAGAGATGTGGGCCAGCCCCTTACAGTTTCCAAGACGGCCATGTGGGTTGGATCCAACCCACGGGACTTGAGTCTGACACCCCTGATTTAGGGAAAGGGGAGAGGAGTTCGGAAAAACAGAGCAAGAAAAAAAAAAGTACAGGTAGTCCTTGACTTACAAACAGTTCATTTAGTGACCACTCAAAGTTACAGTGGCACTGAAAAAAGTGACTTGTGACCGTTTTTCTCACTTACAACCGTTGCAGTATCCCCATACTGTATGTTACTAAAATTCGGGTGCTTGGTAGCTGACTCATATTTATGATGGTCGCAGTTTCCTGGGGGTCACATGACCTCCTTTTGTGACCTCCTGACAAGCAAAGTCAATGGAGAAGCCAGATTGCCTTAACAACCATGTTGCTAACTTAACACCTGTAGTGATTCACTTAACAACTGTGGCACAATAGGTCATAAAATGGGACAAAATTCATTTAACAAATTGTGTCACTTGGCAACAAAAATTTGGGGCTCAATTGTGGTTGCAAGCTAAGGGCTACCTGTACTTTTCCTTCCCTCTTTGAGAAAGACGTCACGTGAACTGAATATGCATATTCCAACAAAGTCATCTTACAGTTTTTAATTGCAGTCTTTAAGTAGATCATATGCCTTGTTCAGTTGCCAGAGCGATCTTGAAAGCACATCCTGAACTAGAAATCAATGCTAACTTTGTATTCATCATTTCCTTGCGGTCTCATCGTGTTCTTCTCCCTCTTCCTCCTTCTCCTCCTCCTCTTCCTCGTGTTATTCTCCCTCTCTTCTCCTCCTTCTCCTTCTCCTCCTCTTCATCTTGTTCTTTTACTGGGCAGTGGAATGGTAGGCTGTATCTCATGGCCAGGCAGCTGCAACCTGCCGGGCCATTTGGCCACTGGCAAGCCGCCGGGGCGTTTTGAAAATGTACTGGGGCAGGATTGCTTCACAGCACTGTCCCGCCTCCAAATGCCAGTGTGGATGGCCAGCATGTTGGAAATGCATGTGCGGGCCACCAGAGTCTCCCAAATGCCACTGATCCTGGGGTCCCTACAGGGCTGGTAAACGTTGTGGATATCCTGCGTACCTACCAGGTATTTGAAGGCGGTGGGTTTGAGAGTGGTGTAGCGTACGGTCGTTCGGTTTTGAATGTGGAGAGCCATTGAAGACATGCGCAGTAGAGATGGGCCACCTGAAACTGCTGTCTGGCGCCCCTTGTGGTTGGGGAGAGTATATTGTGTTGGCTGGCTGATCACTGGTTTTTGGGCATGGATGTTAGTTTAGCAGCATTTTGGGGGGACAGAGGCATGGAGGGTGTTTGTGACTCCCACAGTGTTTGCCTCCGGAGCGCAAGTGATGTTTGTGGCAAGTTTGGTGGGTATTGGTGCAGGCGCTGAAGAACGTATGGAGCACATACACACACCCGCACAAACACACCCACACTCTGCTTTATATATAATAAAATTATAATACAATACAATACAATACAATATTAGAAGAAGATATAGAAGAAGATGTGTATATGTGTGGTATATACTGTATACAGTAGGTAGATAAATACTTTCTTTTCAGAGCAGGCAACAGAATTTTATTTTTAAAAATGACAATAAAAGTTATCTTAATCTTAATCTGTTCATACCTGTGCTCTGTGGGGATTTTATTCCTTGTTTCCTGATGAATTGACTTACGCTACAGGTGGAGGCCAGGAATTCAGCAGCTCCACACAACCATTTTGCAAATCCAGAATTTGGTGCTAGCTAGTTTTGGTTTCAGTTGCTTTGAGATTCTCTCCTTTATGTGTTTAAAAACAAGCATCTAGACTTTTGTGTGGTCAATGCCTGTCTGGCTACACGTCTAAAGGGAAAGAGAAGAGAAGTAGATGTAGCAGTTGGGAATCCAAGAGCCCTCTGAAAGCTGGCCCATTTCGTCATTTTAATCACACAAGAGCAACACACTTGGGCAAAGCTGTCATAATTTTAGAGATGGTAAAATTCAGCATTTTGACTTTACAGAATGTTTATCACAAGACTAACACATTATAAGAGCGTAGTGGCTCAGTGAGTAAAGTGCTGCAATTTGTTAAGTGTAGCACATAACTGCCAGCTGCCTGCAATTAAGGCAAGTTCAAATCTCACTAGGCTCAAGGTCAACTCAGCTTTCCATCCTTCCGAGGTAGGTAAAATGAGGACTGGATGCTGGGCGGGAGTTGGGCAGCATAAAAATGTGAATAAAAATTAAAATTAAATAACTGCATTCAATTGGAGCCCTTCTTACTGTGATTCATGCCATTCTGATGAAGTTTGGAAATATTTTTTTTTCTTACATGTGTTTTAAACACAACTACTTTAAAGGTCTGATGGAATGAAAAAAAATGGGTGGAGCAAGAGCCTGCTGGCCTAGGACTGGAAGATGTATGAAGGACCTCTTGGCTGCCTAATTACAGCTTGTTTTGAAGTAAGCCATAGGTAGTGACTTGACTTGGCTGTTCACTGAGTTTCATGGCTGGTGAGTTTTGAATCCGGGTCTCCTGGCCTAAGCTACCTTCCTCCTCCTAGAGCAGGGGTCTCCCAACCTTGGCAACTTTAAGATTTGTGGACTTGAACTGCCAGAATTCCTCAGTCAGCTGGCTGAGGAATTCTGGGAATTGAAGTCCACACGTCTTAAAGTTGCCAAGATTGGAGACCCCTGTCCTAGAGCACGGTCCATTCTGCTGTGCGACTTTAAAATGATGCCAGTCCCCATTCAGTGAGCAGAGGGAAAAGACCGAGAAGGCAGCTCATTGAGCAGCACTGGGACTGCTTTTGTTGAGCCATGCTAGTGGTGACCTCTCTCCGTAGATTCTTAGAATGAATGAGCTGGAAGGGACCTCGGAGGTCTTCTAGTCCACCGCCCTGCTCAAGCATTTTGCTCAGTATACCATTCCAGACAAGTGGCTGTCCAGCCTCTTCTTAAAAACCTCCAGTGATGAAACGCCCACAACTTCTGAAGGGAAGCTGTTCCACTGGTTGAGTGTTCTCACTGTTAGGAAGTTTCTCCTCAATTCCAGGTTGCTTCTCTCCTTGGTTAGTTTCCAACCATGGTTTCTTGTCCCATCCTCAGGTGCTTTGGAGAATAATTTGACCCCCCCTCTTTGTAGCAGCCCCTCAAATACTGGAATACCGCTATCATGTCACCCCTAATTTTTTCTTTAATTTAATTTAATTTAATTTAATTAATTTATAGGCCGCCCAATCCGTAGACTCTGGGCGGCGTACATAATAAAAACACAATAAATATTATAAAAACAATACCACATTCCTAAAATCCCCTACAAACCCCTTATGCTAAAAAACTCAGGGTGCCATGTAGGGCTTTAAAGGTAGCGACCAGCACTTTGAATTGGATCCGGAGGCTAACTGGTAACCAGTGCAGCTCGCGCAAGAGTGGTGTGGTGGGATGACCTTGGTTCCCACCGAAGACCTCTTTATTTTGTCTGCCTAGTTTCCCCTTCGTCTTAAACCCCCTCTCCCCCATTGTGCATGGCAACTGAAGCAGCACAAGATGGTTTCAGCCAGGTTCGATTCAGAGTTGACAGGGGCTTCAATTCCCACAATGTCCCAAGCAGCATACTTAAGGGGGAATTCTGGGAATTGAAGCCCATAGGCCTTAAAGTTGCCAAGGTTGGAGACCTCCTACTCGAGAAGGTCAGTGCTGGAGCTTGTAATTAAAAGAACTCTTAGTTGCCAGAAAACGTGAGTGGTGAGACGTGCTTTCCCGGGCAGCTGGAAAGGAGAAGGCTGAAGCTATGGTGCACTGCTTCTCCTCTTATGTTCTCAGGCATGTTCTAAGCCCCCTTTGCTGGTGTAGAGATCTCTAGTATCTACTTGATTCTCTGTAGGAAACACCAGGTGTGTGGTCTTCACCAGGGTGAACCTCGTACAGTGGGTGGCCAAGATACAGAATTGTGTGGTTCTTGTTGCACTTCAGGCTTTTCTTGCAGACATCTCATGACCCAACTAGGGAACATCATCAGTGCTACAAGAGAGGTGGGTTTCGCAAAGAGGAGGAGGAAGGAGGAAAGGACTATGGGGTCCTTGGTGCTCTCTGAGCTTGGTGGTTTCCTTGCAGACATTTCATGACCCAAGTAGGGAACATCATCGATGCCTCCAGGCTGAGAGACCACCAAGGACCCACTGTTCAGCCCTGAGCTAATAATGTTTTCTTCTATCAGATGTACCGGGGTGTGTATGTATGTGTGTGTGTGTCCGTCCCAATCCAAGAAAGCATTCCTCCCTCCGAGGACCTGACCTGTGACCAAACCTAGTTAATGGGGAACTGACCGTCCTCGTGTTGTGTCCGTTGACAGATCATCAAGACGTTGGAACTCCTGCCCATCCCTAACAAGAACCTGCTGGAGGAGAGCAAGATCCTTCCCATCATCCAGCGTTGGGCCCGGACCAAATCCGCCATCCCGCAACTGAGCGAAGGGGACGGCTACTCCAGCGAGAACACCTCCCGGGCTCACACGCCCCTCAACACGCCCGACCCGTCCTCCAAGCCCCTCCTGGAGGGCGAGATGGACACCCCGAAGAAGGTGGCCTTCCGGAGGCTGAAGATCATCAGCGAGAACAGCATGGACAGCGCTCTCTCAGACACGGCCAGCGAGGTGGAGCTGAAGGAGAGCAAGGAAGACCTCGAACCCCCCGACTACCTCCCGGCCGAAGCGGGGGACGAGCCACCCCCCTTGGAGCAGGAGGCCACCAAGGAAGCCCCCGAGGAAGTCTCGATGGACGTCCCCAAAGCTCCCGCCGCCGCTGACCAGGAGGCAGAGCCCGAGGGGGAGAGCAAGGAGAGCCACACCCCCAAGCTGGAGGACCCCGTGGCAGCCGAAACCCCTTCTCAGGACGAAGAGGAAGGGGTCTCTGATGTGGAGAGCGAACGGAGCCAAGAACCCACCGACAAGTTGATGGATCTCAGCGACTTGGCTACCAAGCTGCTGGACGGCTGGAAAGAACTCAAAGTAAGTTGGATTCTCTGGTTAAAGTTGGTTGTTTAAAAGTTTTGTTTTTTAAAAAAGAAAAGCCCGTGTGTTTGGTTGCGTTTGCACATGCGAGATTTCTTTTGAGAGGAGAACGAACGAACGAGTAACAGAATATGGGATAAATGAAGTCATGGACGTGCTGGGAGGCTTAATGCTTCCGTATCTACTTCCCATTTTGGCCCATTTTATTTTTTAGCGGTATGATTTTGAGCCACGGGAGAGCTTCCGTTTGGCTCAGCCATGGAAGAGGAATGAGAATCCATAGGGGGTCTGTCGACAGGGGTCCCGCATAGTAGAATTAATCAATTAATAACGAGTGAGTGAATTCATAATTTAAATCTGAGGACTTTCTGCAGGTTAATTGCCAACAGAGTGGAAGCCCTTCTATTATGAAGTGGATTTTTTTTTTAATGCCGAAGCAGCTGTGGACTGTGGATTTTCTGACCCTGTACAGGTAGTTCTCGACTTGCAGCCATTCATTTAGTGACAGTTTGAAGTTATGATGGCACTGAAAAAAGTGACTTTTTCACGCTTACCTTTGCAGCATCCCCAGGGTTGCACGATCAAAATTCAGAAAGTTGGCCACTGACTCATATTTATGACGGTTGCAATGTCTGGGGGGGGTCACATGATCCCCTTTTGTGACCTTCTGACAAGCAGGAAGCCAGATTCACTTAACAGCCATGTGACTAACTTAACAACCGTGAGAAAGGTCATAAAATGGAGCGAGACTCACTTAACAATTGTCAGGCTTAACAACAGAAATGTTGGGCTCCATTATGGTCATAAGTCGAGGACTACCTGTAATGTGAATTCAGTCAGTCATGTGATCAAATTCTTGTCCGTGGGATATGGAATACAGTTGTCCTGCAAAGCATTTGAAGGATGTTAGAAACCTGTTTTGCATTTTCAAGAATAGCAAGGTTTAGAAAGGTTCAGCCTATCCAGAGGGCTGGTGATGTTATTGTTCCTGAGTTGTTAGTAAATGAGCACAGAAAAACAATAACGGAGTGCTGGAAAGATCAGCAAAAAGAAACCCCCCCTGTAGAAGAAGAGAAAGATGCAGTGAGATTGGATCCTGTCTTTTGATTTTTAACTTTCAGAAGTTACAAACCTCCATAGCAGTAATTTTAAATCTTGACAAACTTAAGACAGGTGGGACTCCAACTCCCAGAGTTCCCCAGGCAGCGTACTTCAAGTTGAGTGGAAGTATATATACTGGCTTGGGAATTCTGGGAGTTGAAGTCCTCACCTCTTAAAGCTTGAAAAATGCTGCTCTAGCTAGTAAGTGAAGAGGGAGTTACTCCTAGTTGCATTTTTTGCATATATTTTGGGCGGGGAGAAGCAGGGTACATCTACAGTATTGGTTATTCTGTATTCAGCGATCCCCTGTACCTATCATCCTGTCTGGATTGTGAGTTTGTGACAGGTTGCTTTCTGACATTAAGTGTCTTAGGGAGAGAACCTGGCTGTTTAAGTATAGTTTGTCAAAGAAGAGGGGCTTTGTTTGCTATCTGAAAGAAACGTCTAAAAGCAGTTTAATGACGTTGAAGCTTGAGAATTGACAGTTTAATTTCTGTATGCAGTCAAGGACAGAAAATATATATACAGTATATTTGCTAAGATCATTTTTTTGGTTTTTGGTTTCCTTTTCGGGATACCTCTGGCTCTTGGCTCAAATCTAGGCCGGCTCTGGAATCATTCTCTACCCAAAGGTTACCATTTCAGACATTAAAGCTAAATCGAACTTTACTCTTGGTGATCACATAGATAGCATTCAGAAAGGCTTTAAGGAGCTGATTTTGGATATATGGATTAACGAGATCTCCAATGCAGGATCTCTGTGCATTGCCAGCCACGTATCTGAAATTTTATACTCTCAGATTCCCCCATGCAGGAATACTTTATATTCCCACGTGTGGCTGATCTCAGGTCTCTCCTATCCATTGTCATGGCCTTAAGAGTTAGCTCCTTCTGTCTGACTTTTCCAAGAATTTGATGTAAGATCATTGAAGAGAAATCCAACCTAGAATTAAAGAGCAATTTCCCAACAGTAAGAACAATTAATCAGTGGAATTAATCAGCTTCCCTCCAGAAATTGTGGGTCCTCCCTCATGGGAGGTTTTTAACAAGAGACTGGACAGCCATTCGTCTGGAATGGTATAGAGCAAGGGTGTCAAACTCAATTTCATCAGGGTTGCGTTTGACCTTGGGGGGACACGGGGCATGGTGGGCGTGACACAGGACGTGTCGCATCTATGACGGTGCTAAGGCAGGACCTCCCTGAGACCCTCCCTCCCTCCTTCTTTCCTTTTCTTTTTCCCTTCCCTCTTCATTCCCCTTCCTCTTCCCCTCTTCCCTTGTTTTTCCTTCCTTGCTCTCTTCCCATCTTCCCTTCTTTTTCTTCATCTTTCCTCTTTCCCTTTCTCCTTTCCTGTCCCTTCTTGCATGCTCAAAGGCAAAAGGGAAGAAATATTTCTTGTTTTGTTTTATTTTTAGTTTGCTTTGATAGCCCCTGCTAGCAAAAACGGACCTCCTCTGAGTGCCGTTTTCACTGCCAGAGGCACCCCGGGCTGGTCCTTTGCTGTTTCCAGGGCGGCCCTGCAGGCCAGATCTAAGCAACCAGCAAGCTGGATCTGGCTGGTGGGACACCCCTGATCTAAGGAATCTTCCCAAGCAGTGAGAGGAAACTCAGCCATCAGGTGGCCATCTTTAGGACAAAAGCTTGCTATCCTTCATTCAAGAGGCACCGGGTCCAAGGGCTTTCAACATGGTTCAGTCTGGCTTGGGTGGGAGCT
>JANHFQ010153321.1:0-10405 GCA_032468035.1 Aparallactus werneri | reverse complement strand
CTGGTGACAGTAGAATTGATGAGAAACAACTTGAAAAAATCACCTGATATCAGGACTTGAAAATTGAACTGCAGAGATTCTGGCATAAACCAGTGCAGGTGGTCCCAGTGGCAATCGGCACACTGGGTGCTGTGCCCAAAGACCTAGGCAAGCACTTAAAAACAATTGGCGCTGACAAAAGGACCATCGGTCAGCTGCAGAAGGCCACCTTACTGGGATCTGCTCGCACAATCTGCCATCACATAGTCCTAAATGCTTGGGAAGTGTTCGACTAGTGATTTGAAATACAAAATCCAGCATAGTTATCTTGTTTGCTGTGTATGTTGTTAATAATAATAATAACAACAACAATAACAACAAAACAACAACAACAACAACACAGTTACTTCCAGATAATACAAATTATTCTTATGCTACTTATATGTGTTCTATCCAGAGCCTTATGACAAGCAACCCTAACTATCTAAATGATAGCAGTTCAAAAAATCTTCCCATAGGACCCCAAATATATGTCATCTGTCAGAAGCAAATGACCCTAGAGTCGGAAACGACTAGCACGTATGTGTAAGGGAACCTTTACAGAAGCAAAGAATTTCTGCCACCTTTATAATTAGCATTTACTGATGGCTAACACCTACAATCTAACACCTATTGTAACATACGGTTCCTGAGAATAAATGTGCTTGAATGATGCTGTTAAATACTTTGCTATTGAACAGCTCTTTCATTTTTTCATGCTAAAATAAATAAATATATGCAATAAGTAATAAGCACTACTTCTGTACCACTTTACAGTTCTTTTACAACAACAACAACAATTTTGGGTCCTCATTTTACTGATTTCGGAAGGATGAAACGCTGAGTCAACCTAAGTCAAATTTGGCAGATTTAAACTGCCAAATTGCAGTCAGCCAGCAGTCAACAGAAGAAGCCTGCAGTACTGCACTCTAACCACCGCACCACCGTGACTCATGTATGCAACTGTTTACTCCAGAAAGAAATTTTAATGTCATCTCCAAGGACTTCAAGTATAAACACATTTCATGCTGGGTTTACCTGTTCTAGTTCCCAGCATCATTTTTCACAAATGCCTATTGTCTCAAGATGGAATAATGCCAGCTCACCCCATTCGCTCTACCAAAAAGATCAGTGCTGGCCTAATTTTCATTTTAGAGCTTTTACATTATTATCCAGCCTAGATATGTGTTATATTGTCATCCAGTTTAGATATATGAAGGGCCCAAATAATGGGTACCATGGAAGGCCAGATGCACATATGTGCATATTGGCAGTTTGGTTTTTCTTTAGCAGATGTTCTCTTATGTATCTCTGTGGTGTTATTATAGTGACTAATGTATCCGATTGTGTTCAAGTTATGATTAGAAATATTCAAAACAATGTTTCCCTTTTTACCATTCCTTCTCCTCGCATGTCTTGTTGTCTAGTGCAATAGAGGGATGGAATGCAATAGATTTTTTGGTTATTCTCTCACAGTATTAATTGGAACAGATTGAAACAAAATTAGGAAATATAGTTTTCCCACTGCTACTGATTTTTACTCTGAAATCACATTTCCCCAAAATAGCCCAGTGATTGCTCATAGCTATAATAATGTGACAGGTCTCTGAGAAAACAGAAATACTTTCCTTTGAATCCTTCCTTCCTTTTTCCGCTACTAGAGTAAGAAATAAAATGATTCACTGAATAGGAGGGATAAAATTCAACTGCAGGAAGAAGGCAGTGAAGTGGATATTGAAAGGAGGGGATCTGGAAAGACTCTACATTAAAGAAATGTAATGCAGAAATATCAGACCCTATTATAGTTCCAATGGCATGATTACAAATGTAGCAGATTTTGATGTATTTGAAGTAACCTTAAAACAAGAGGGGGGAATTTGGAGGAAAATCTGCAGTTTGGGGAAAATATTTTCTGAGCTCAGTCCTAATTCTAAAACTTGAAATCATTACCCATGATCAAATTAACAAGTTTCCCTAATCGGCAGTTCAGAAATCTGAATCAGTTACATGAAAGAAGCCTTGAGAGCATAAGGGAAAAAATTCACTTGGCATTTTCTCATTAATTTCAATTAGGGCATATCATTTTTATACAATCTTATAATTTTTTTTTATTCTTCTGATGATTATAAAATTGAGTTATAGCCAAACCCATAAACCCACTTGCAGTTCCTGCTAAAATATCAGATAGCAGTTGTGACTAGGAGAGCTTTTGCACCACTTCAGTTTGTGCACCAGCTGCACTTTCTTAGATCATGACTTCTTGCATCCAGTCACTCAATCCCTAGACATCACTTGTCTGTATTACTGCAAGGAGTTTTACATAGGATTTGGCAACATGTTGGTTATGACCTTTAAAGCTGTCTACGGCAAAAGTCCAGGTTATTTGATGAACCATCTCACCCCACTAACACAAGCCTGCCCTACATGTGCCAGCAGATGTATCCCTGAGAATCCCATCAGTCAAAGAACTGACTGACAGGCTCCAGAAAAGAGCCTTATCTGCTGTAGAGCGGCCCTTTCTGAAATATCTTGTCCCCCCACAAGGGCATGAAGACCTGGCTCTGTCAGTTGGCCCAGGGAGCCAAAACATTTTTGCCAAAGTCTTAGCAGTCGGGATCTTTTGGCATGGTATGAAGTGGACTTGTTTAGAGAAGAGATCAGTGACAATCCAAATAACTGTATGTCCATTGCTTTCAGGCAATTCAACAATAAAATCCATAGAAATTTCCCTTCACGGTTTAGAGGGTTCAGCAACTTTTTGTAGTAGTCCAGAAGTTTTTCCTTGTAAAAATTTAGAAGTAGCACACACAGGGCAGCTAGCTACGTATTTTCAATGTCTTTTTTCAAAGAAGGCCACCAAAATTGTCTTTTAATAAGATGTAAGGTTTTTACGAATCCAAAATGTCCAGCAATCTTTGAATCATGACTTCGATTCATGATTTTTAAACGTTCAGTGAGTGGAACATAATTTTTCCCTACCCACGCAAGACCATCTTTCATTAAACATTTGTCAGTGTGGTTCAGAAACCATTCATCAGACAATAGAGCAGTTTTGAAAGAACTTACTGGTTCCTCAACTAATGGGACCTTTGTTTTTGAATGAGATTTGGTAATTACCTTTGTAGCAGTCATCAATCATTGGTTGAATATAATTCAGTTTCTCGGTATTGAACTGGGGCTTATGAGAAAGAGCATCAGCCAAAAAATTCTTCCCTCCTGGAAGAAATTTAAGTTGAAAATTAAATCTTTTGAAAAATTGTGCCCATCTTATTTTGTTTTGGCGAAAGTCTGCATTGGTTGCGTAGAGATTCAAGATTCTTACACATTTTCATATGCATGTCATTAAATTCTTTCAGGTTGACAGACACTCTAAAAATAATGTCACAGCATCAGTGAAAAGAAGATAAATTTGTCTACCACAAGATGGAGCTTTTATCATGATTCTGCTGAAGTGTGGGCGCCCCAAAATGTAATAAAGGGATTCCAGCATTGTCTTCAAACTCTAGGAGCAAAGGTTTCTTGCACATTTATTGTCACATGATGTTTTATGCATGACAACCTAAGGTAATCTTCCTTAAACGGATTATCTGCAGACATATCTCTACACAGCTGGAGAGTCCCATTATAAGAAGATTTTGCTCACTGTAGAAGCTATCCTGGTATATGAGCTTTAACTCTCAGAATCCTCAGAAAAGGCCATGATATTAAATGAGTAATAAAATAAACTTTTTATTATATACTTAAAAAAATCATATGAGAGACTCAATTGATTAAGATATGATGGGCAGTAGAGGCAAATATCAACAATCCATGGATATTATAACAGGCAGATAGACAGGAAGGGAACTCTGACAAAATTTCTTCTCAATGTTTTATTGGATTGAAAAGAATTAAACATCGGAAGCATTAATCATATTTGTATCTAGTATTAAAGGATGAGAATTACACAGTTGGAAAGCAAGAACAATTTGTTGGAAGAGTGATAAAGTCTATCCCCAAATGTACTAGATCATATGTGTCAAACATGCCATGTCATGTTGTTGTCACGTGATGTTTCGTGATGTTTTTCCTATTTGTGGAGCTGGTGTGGGCGTGGCCTACACATGACGCATCTGGTCCGCAGGGCGCCAGTTTGACATCTCTGTAGATAGTCACAAATCTGAAGTAAGGACTTGTTCCCGCCAGCCTTTCAAGATAGATCAAACTAGTGTAGAAAGTTAGCGTCTACCCTCCTAGAAGAATGAAATATTTTGGGAAATATTTAAAAAGGTAGAATATTATATTTCCCCAAAGGGAGAAATGGAAAAAACATATTTTTAGAGGCAGAAAGCAGCCCCCATTTTCCTTAATAGCCCACAACAGATGTCAGCACTTAAGAGATAAGGAGCTTCTTGAATGAAGAAGGGAAGTATCTAGATAGCTCTATTCATAGGCAAAGCAAATACTGCAGGCAGAAATCCATTCAAGACAAGATATTTTGAAACTCCCTGCAACAAAGACAGAATGGTAGAATTAGAAGCAGCCCCTTCACTCAAGATCCAAAGCAGGAGGAAGGCCATTAAGCCACAATAGGAATTGCCCAACATCCTTTCAGAACATAAGCCCTTTCATTGCACAATCCCAGAACTGTCCAAACTTCACCTGGAGCTCAGATAGACAATAAGCCAGAGGCCCACCAGATTAGCTCAGACAAACACCTAGGATTTGTATTTTCTGTTTTGCCTATAGAGCCAGCTATGACCTCCTACATAACCGCTACATGACCCCATAGGAATCTGACAACAGCCAATACGAGAATACATGTTCGTGCACAGAAACGGGAAGCTCAAATACAAAGCCCAAAAGAAGGTATAAAAAAACCCCACTCTCACCTCCATTTTGTCAGCTGCACCAGAACCATAAACGCTGGTGGTTTTGTTCATCATTAAACCATCTTTCCAATCAGCCTCCATGTTTCTAGTGTCTTTCTTCCAGCTTGGAACTGAACCATATGGATATTTCTTCCCACACTAAGAATCCAATATCATGTAGATCAATGCTACCTTTATTGTAAAACTACAGGAAAATAATCTTGCAAATCTGAATGTGCTTCTTCCTTCCTTTTATCTTCATGCAAACTTGGGAGAGGCTTATCTGAGACTTTTAGTCAGATTATACTCCTGCCCTGGTCTCAGTCTGCTTTTATCTGACAGTCATCATGGTAGCTGCTCTTTCTCCTACTCCTGAAGGCCATTCCCGCTTCTGGTAAAAAATTGTCACATCCATATTTAATGACATGCATAGCATGAATGCTACAGGCAAGAACTACAACTGCAGGTCACTGATACACACACTACACTCTGTATAAACAGGAACAGACAATCTTTGCTTTCAGCAGAATAGTCTACATGGTATTAAAAATGAGAAGTGACAGATAACACAAATCTAAGGGGAGGGAAAGCATTACTATGTATTATTGCACATTTTGGTGGTTTTTATTTCTAGAGAGCCAAAATCAATCAGAATAGGTTTTCCTACTTGAGCTAGCTAAAAGTGAATCCATGCTTGTATTACGATCAATATGTCTACATTTGGGAATGATAGATCTGTGTAGAATGAAAGAGCAATGAAATCTGAGCCAAATCTCCAAATCAACAAAAGTTTCCAATTTGCATTTGTGATTGTGAAGGAATAAGATCAAACTGCTGTTTTAAGCACTACAGCTTTCCAAACAATACATTTGATTGAAAGAAAATCAGAATTTCATCTCTGCAATGCAAAATGCCTCCTAATCAGTGGTGGGATTCAAAAATTTCCTCTACAGGTTCTGTGGGTGTGGCTTAGTGGGCGTGGCTATGTTTTCAGCCAATCAGAGGTGGTATTTTCCAGTTCTCAAAATTATCACCACCGGTTCTACGGAATCTGTCAGAATAGGCTGAATCCCACCACTGCTCCTAATCCTAGAACATGGACTTTGTTTTAGAGAACTTTGAAGATATTTTCAAGAAAGTTGCCTGTAAAGATGAAATGAATTTACTGTAGAAACTGATCCTCTTGAAGACCTAAGAATGCTTGACAAGAAGAAAACTTCCTACAGTCTTGGGAATATACTTGAAGTATTTCCGAAGATAGTAAGCCAGGAAGTTGAAGGTTTGTATATATGAAGATTGTTATAAATAACAACAATGTTGGGAAAAGGGAAAATGATTCAAATGCACAAAAGGACCACATCTACCATCTGTAATCAATTCTTCAGCACTACAGAGGAAACCTCAGAATGAACCCGAGAAAACAAAAATCCAACAAGAACAAGCGACATATATGCATGTACAGATAATCCTCATTTAGCGACCACAATTGGGACCAGAAACTTGGTCATTAAGCAAAGTAGTTACTAAATAAAACCACAACTGTGCTTATAATCTTATTTCAGCTTTCCTTTGCTTTACAGACCTGCAAACGTCATAAATGCGAGGATTGGTCATAAAATTACTTTTTCATCATTAACATAACTGTGAAGAGTCACTAACTGAGGCAGTCACTCAATGAGGACTACCTGTCCTGTCAGCCAAAGGATTATATCCAATTTCCAAAAAAGTTAAGAACTTCAGACAGTTCAGAATATGATACTGGCAAAAGATGTGACTGGAATACAGCTACAGCATGTATGCTGAAACCACAAGTTATAGCTACTTGTAGTGGTCAGACCTTTGTTATGATTATTTTAAGGTAGTGGAAATTCTGGCTTGCAATTATTTTGTCTTGTTAGTACATGAGAAAAGACATCTAGCAATAGAAACTGAATGGAAAATTAAGAATTGACTAAATCTGTAGTAACATATAAAAGGAATTATTCACATCTTCATTCTGTTCTGTACAAGAAAACATTTTTCTTATTTATATTATGACTTCATGAGTAAATAATCTGTTTAGTGGTAATCTGTAAAAACTTCTGTTACAAATTTGGAAAGTGCTTCCAAATAGGCAACATGTATTTCCGAAATACATTCTGAAATTCTGAAACAGCATTTCACAATTGAGATTCTTCTCGTCTCCCAGATGTAGATTGTTTGGGAATTGATTTATTGATTTGAAATCACATAAAGAATTGGAAAAAAGGCAGGACCAGACTGTAAACTGCTTCTAAGGCAAATCCAGAATGCTGACTTTCAACATACATATTTTTGCTGTGATAGATGATGCTAGTTTATGATTATAATTAACATTAGCCATCAACATTAGCTGATTATAATTAACATTCAGATTTGTTACGGTTGAAAATGTTAAAGCTTTCGTCCTTGTATGTCTGTTTATGTTCACTTTCAGTCTATCTACAGTTTTTTACTTATCTTCCATGAAATGAAGGGGCAGGCTACTGAGATGGAGGTAACTTTCTGTTCTGCCCTGTTGAATATATCATGAAACATAACAGCCAGTATTTATGTGGTCCCAGGATCTTGGTGGGGAAAAGCAAAGAATGGCAATTTTTCCCATTTTAAGCAAACCATTTCACCTCTTCAGATTACATAAATACTTAACCCTCTCACCCACTGATCCAAGCTGAAGCTTCAGAATATTCTCAATTTCCTAATCTGTGTGGTCTTCAGAATAGAAACATTTCCCAATGGTTTTCAGTATATGTGCCTTTGTCTATGTGCACATCTGTGAGAGAAAATTAATCAAACCATCTTGTTTTACCAACTGAGGGGAAATAATCAGGTTGGGGAAAGGGTTGCAAGGGGGAAGAAGCCAAGAACTAGATCGAGGGTGTCAAACTCGATTTCACTGAGGGCCACATCAGGGTTATGTTTGACCTGGTGGGCATGTCCATGGTGGGCATGTCCATGGTGGGCTTGGACAGCTCGACATCACTCATGTCAAAGGCATCTGTGGTGGCCCAGATGGGGCTGGTGGGGGGGAACCATTTTTGCTATTAGTTTGTTTTTCTAGCACTCTGCCAGCAAAAATGGAGCTTGGATATGGCCGATCCTTCACTGTTTCCAGGGCAGCCCCGTGTGCCAGATCTAAGCACCCTGTGAGTCAGATCTGGCCCCGAGGCCTTGAGTTTGACACCCTGAACTAGATAAACAATTTAAAGTGGTACATTTATTAAAATACCTTCTTTAAGAATTTTTTCTTTGGGTTTTTTCCCTCTAGGCTGACAGACCTGAGACACATTGTATGTTTAGGAGCTGATCTTCTTCACATTGAGCCCCACCAAAAGTCTACCAAAAAAGGTAGACTCATTATCATGGTCCTAGCTGAGGTACAAATAATTAGTCTCTAGACAGAAAAACATTACCTTACCCTCTGTTGTACATTATCTCTGTTTGATTTTATTCAACATTATTTCCAATTAGTCAAGCTATACATAGGAATAGCTATTTAACATTTATTGGCAAATATTGTGGTGTGCCACCCAGAGTCACCTTTTGTAAGATGGGTAGCTACATAAATTGGATAAACACAAAAAATCCAAAATATTTATAGAACCACAGTGATTCTGGGCAGCACACAAAGGATTTAAATTAACCCAATAATGTAATACACAAACTAAATCCCCAAATGTTAACCTTATGTTATTTCTAAATTTATTTTTATTTAAATCAATTTACAGGATGACCCATCTTGCATTATTGACACTGGATGGCTAAAAGAGATGTTAAAAGGCAAAAATGATAAACAATAATGAGTGTACATACTGGCAGTCAAGGAGAGCGTAGAACATTAGAAGATGACATGGACTGAATTCCTAGGAAAACCACCTTATTTTAAAGCTTTCTAAAATGCCACAGGATTGGGACCGACCAAAGCTTGGCAAATATACCAAGAGGAAAGCATTGCAACTGAAAAGGCTTACTTCCTGTTTTTCATTAGAGTACATTTCTAGAAGGATCAGATTTGGAGCATGCCCCTACTATCAGATCTATTGAGGCAGGAATAATAATAACTATAATAATTGCTAATTAATACAGCTGCTAATTAAAATTGCATATACATCAAACTTTGGAAAGGGTTAACCTAAAAAAAAAAACCAGAACAGAAATTTATTAGTTGCATTAAGCTAAACAGAGAAGCAGTTATTGGAAGCAATGTGACATGGAGTAATAATTGATTTCTGACGTATAGTACTAACAAATTGTCACTCATATTGGAGTCAACCTACCAGCAAAATTAGCTCAGTATTCTGAGTTTAAAAGTTTTTGTTAGGTTCAAATTAAGATTCTGGTTTGCTTTTTTTTGGAGAAGTCAGTGAAGGTATTCCTGCCACTTGCCAATCCGGCAACATGACGAAGAATTAAGAATGCAACAGAATGGGCAATGGTCCATTTATCTCTGTAGAAATTAGATTAGGAACAAGAAGTTGCATGTCCTGTTCACTCAAGTGGATAGAACAAGTCAAGGAATGGATTCCTGATTGTAAGAACTCTTTGATATCTGTGGAACAGAGCAACATGAAAGAGCTGAAAGAATGCAACTGGACGATAAAGACTCCTGAGTTAAGTGTAACCAAGTCAACATTAATTTATTTTCATAATCATAATTTATGATAATAAATTCTTACTTAATCTAAGATCTAATTCTTACCACTTGTAAAAAAAAACAAGTTATAAGTCAAAGACTACCTGTAATGCCTGAAAAGGGATGTTTTTCAAAAGAGCAATAAATGAGATTTTTTAGAAAATTTATCTCTCAATTTACCTCTCAATTATAAATTCCCTCCAAGGTTCAACATGACTTATTTCTTTCTAAAATCTATCCTGTCTGAGCATCAAAACCATAAATCTTTTTTTTTCTTTTTTCTACAAAAAGTCCTTAAGGAGTTTCCAGACAGTAATAAACATAGACATTGTCTTGGATCCTAGAGAAAGATGAGGAACTCCTTTAAACATATTCTAGATGGTGAACCAGTTGCACGCCTTCTGTTATATTGTCTTCGATGTGATGCGTTTTCAGTGTAATATGGTATTTGACAAATCAATAAAAGCTACAACTGTATAAAAGTAAATTGCAAGTTTGATTTGGATCAATGCCATCAAAAGGTTAAAGTCACACTAACTAGTGCAACCAAGGAGCCATATCCAGATCAATTCTTCATTCTATATTTCATTTTAAACAGCCATTTGAAAAATATGAATTGCATGAATAGAAATAGTGACAATTAAGCATTTAATCATAAATGACTGGACCAAAAGAATTTAGTAGAGTAAAGCAATCTGTAAAAGCCAAAACTATTTGCCAAGGAAAGGGGTTGGCAGCCTTAAACTATTGGCAAACTGTTCCTACAATACTGACCTTTGGCAATGAGCCACAAAAATCCCAAATAAAAGGGTTCCGGGTAGCTCCTTCGAGCCGAGCAGCAGCTCCCCCGTGGAGCTGCGAAGCGGCTTAGCGTAAAACGCCAAAA
>JANHFQ010150920.1:0-10422 GCA_032468035.1 Aparallactus werneri | reverse complement strand
CTCCGGCCACCACCCGCGCGGCCCGGCGCCGCCCTCGGGCTCCGGCTCCTCCGCCTCGGCCGGCAGGCGGTGCGGCGCGTCCAGGTAGAGGAGCTCGGCGCGGCCTCGCAGGGCCTTCCGCAGCGCGCCGGTCCGGCGGCGGAAGCGCTCGGCGTTCTGCCCGCAGCCGTGGAGACAGAGCAGCCGCAGCCGACCCTCGCGCGGCGCCTCCGCCATCCCCTTCCGGGTCGCGCGACGGAAGCCCCGCGGCGGCCTTCCGTCCGGCGGCTCGGCCAATCGGAGGGCAGGAGCGTCTCCCCGGCAACCGCGCAAGGCCAATCCGAGTCTCTTCTCTGGAGGGACGCCGGCGCCAGAGGACGCGCATGCGCGACTCGCCAAACCCGCTGAGCCGCATACAGCTTCTGCAACCTGGCGCCCCCGGTCCCGTATTGCAGCGCTACGCCGGCTGAGGATGATGGGCGCTGAGGTCGTCGCTGGGGAACCTCCCGCCCGCTCTCCCTCGGGGCGACGCTTAACGGGAGGCGGCTCCAGGGCGCACGGCCGACTCCCTCCCTCCCCGCCGGTTCTGCAGACGCGCAGATGCCGCACCGGCGCCCCCGCGAGGCCGGCCAGCCCGAAGGGCCAAACAGAAGAGCCCCCGCCCGCCAGCCATTGCTCGGAGGCGGCCGGGCAAGCGGGGTCCCAGCCCCCCCCCAGCAGGACCAGGCCAGGGAAGGGGGGGCGGCCGGCCTGCTGTGGATGGGTTTGGGGGAGCCGGCTCCGTGGTGACTCCCCGGGTTGCCTGGACTGGTCCCCGTGGTTTTCTTGGCGCGGTTTCTCAGGCTGGCCGGCCGTTGCCTCCTTCCTAGGGCTGAGAGAAAGTGACTGGCCCGAGAGAACCTCCATAGACGCTCAGCCGGCTGGAGAGGAACTCCTCCACCCTAACCCCAACACCGAAACTGCAGTAACCCCAGCGGTGGGGAGCTATGGCATGCAGGCAAGTGGGAGGGCCCAAATTTTTTTTTAAAAATTAAAATTTAATTTTATAATTGTTTTTTAAATAATCAACTGTCTAACCATGCCCGCAGAACCGGCTGGTAAAAATTTTGAAACCCAACCCTGATTAACCCAGCATGTTGGGATCAAACTGGAGTCAGCCCTTTTGTGGCCTTCCCACACCCCCAGACCCCCGCCCCCAATCTAGTTAATGGGAAAGAGATAATGTGTGTCTAAGCACAATGATGGGATAACAAAAATAGCTTCATATAACCGGGCACTGCTCCAGTCATGTCCAAAACACTTGCAAAAGGAGCTCCTCTCCAGGCGGAGGAACGCAAGGGCCTGGGACGCTGGGTCGGGGAGGGCAACCTCCCTCGGCTTTTCTGCTCTGTGGGTTTTGCTGCAGAAAGCTCCCTTGGCAAACAGCTTCTGCTACTGGCTCAGATTTCTTTCGCTGCTGAGGCCAGAGGACTAAAACCGAGAAATTTCCAGGTTATCATTCCCAAGTTACTTTTTAAGTCCGTAACAATGCATCGCCAGAGTTCTGATTCAATAGCAATGACAAGTCTTATTCAGGCACGTCAACAACAGCAGTAGCATTTTGGCTTAGGTGCTACTTCACAGTGCTTTACAGCCCATTCTGAGCGGTTTACAGTGTCAGCATTATCTGCACGGTGCCCTCATCAATCTGGGTCCTCATTTTACTGACCTTGGAAGGATGGAAGGCTGAGTCAACCTCAAGCCCATCAGGATCGAACTGCTGGCTGTGGGAAGAGTCGGCCTGCAATGCCGCCTTCTAACCACTGTGCCATAAAACCAGAGCAGAAGAACATTTGACCCAAGGATGCCTCTGATATCAACTGGCACAGATGGATACAAGGATTCTTCCACCCCCCAGATACCACCTGATTGTGCCCCCCTTCTCTCCCCCCCAGACACACCTGCCCTCTTTCTCTTTATTTCGGCCAGGCCTTCCTTGCCCCACAGGTTCAGGTGCCTGTAGTCAATAGTGCTATTAGCCGAAATATTCAGTTTCAGTGTCTGGCAAAGCCCAAGTTTTCTTCAATAATTCTCCAGCTGCTGAACCCCAAAAGTTGGTGGTTGCAGGAAGGCCTGAAGGCAAAACCAGGCCTCCCGAAGAGCTGGCAGTAGAACGCAGCACCCTCCTGCTTTCCCCCACCGGAGTATGGGGCGGGATGGGGGAATCACCCCAAGTGTCTGTGCCCCAAAGTCTGGCCCCTATTATTGTTGCTGCTCCTCCACACACTGCCTGGGACCGGTCTGAGTTCCCGACTCCACTCTGAGGTCTGATGGTGCCGCCTCCTCCGCCTCCTGCTGGCAGGAGCAGCTCTTCGGGGCTTCTTCCCCAGGCGGGAGCACGGGTTTGGCCTGGCTCACCTGGGAAGCAGGAAACCACAAGGAGAGGATAGATTAATGACATCACTTGCACAGCACCCCATCACCACCTGAGGGCGACTTCCAGGAGCTTTTGTGACTGACCAATCTGGGCCAGAGGCTTGGCAGCCCCTCTGCGTATCAGGCCAGAGGTGCCACTGCCCAGGGGCTCAGCCAGTAAGGTCTACTGCCCGTTCTCCAGATGACCACTGCCAAGGGGCACGGGGGCACAACACCAGGGAAAGCCTCCTGCCCCCCATCCCCACTGGCTAAACCCACAGCCTCGGATGGCGTGCCGCAATGTCTCCGCCCCTTCTTTCCTTCCGTTCTCGGCAGGACGGCTGCGGCCATAACCCAGGGCCGGATGAAGGCAGGCCTTCTCTGCTGGGCATGCCAGCCCATGCTCCAGGCAAGGAGCCTTAAGCAAGGTCCCCGGGCAGGGAGGAGGGGCACAGCTAAACTGCCCTGAGCAAATGAAAAGGCCTCCCCTGATTTGGGGCAGAATAACCCAGGTGGATTCTGAACCGAGAGAAACATCTCAAGTGGTAAAAACTCAACTGCCCAGACAGCTGGGGCGGGAGGCGATTCAACAGGAGTGCCAGACAGATGCCCCAGCTGTGTTTCCTCTCCCACCCAGCCTCAATGGAGAAAGCAGCTGCCAGCCAATGCCATTAACAGACCGTCATATTGCTGAAGCTCTTCCTAGATACGATCTGGGTCTCCTCTGGAGAAACTCTTTCAAAATGCGCCTCTCGGTCTTCTGAAAAGTGCCCAACCTCCCCCAGGGAGCAGCATGCTGGACAGGCCTTCCTCAGCAGCCCTACAGGGAGGCTGCAGGGTCAGCAGGAGGGCCGAAAGACCTTAGCAATCTCCCCCTCCCCTTGCTGTAGCCCACTCCCACACCAGGGCTGCAGTCCCCTGGCAGGCAAAGCTCAGTGCCCAACAACACCCAACTGAAACGGGCAGAATCTGCCCTGAGCTGAAACGGGCAGAATCTGCCAATCTTGCCCCAGCTCCCTAGTGGCAAAATGAGAGGGGGGGTATGTCAACCTTGACAACTTTAAGACCTGTGGACTTCAACTCCCAGAATTCCCCAGCCAGCCCTTCCCTTCTTTTCTTTCCTTCCTTTTCTTTCCTTTCTCTCTGCTTCTATGATTTCTTTTATAGATAACATGGTCACATAGATAAATGGAGCCCTTTCTTCACCATAAATCCTAGGAAAGTTCTTTTATTCAATTAAAAAATATTTGCCTTATTTCTCCTTAGCCCACGCATTTCTTCTGTGCAAAGCTAATTAGTTTTCCACACACTGTCAAAACAACACAATCAGCAACAACACCCCAAATGGCGCATGATATGCTGTTTAAGGGGCATCACTTCATGTGCTTTCGCGTGTAGCCTCCATTTATACTTCAGGGGACCATTCAGAACCTGATGAATAATTCCCCCCCCCAAACTCCCCTCCCGGCTGGGGAATTCTGGGAGTTGGAGTCCACAGGTCTTAAAGTTGCCCAGGCTGGGTATCCCTGCGCTGGATTCTGGAAAAGCTTCAGCAAATGCCACGTCCTGCAGCATCCAGAAGCATCCGGTGGAGTACAGAGAGTGGTACCAGGGCAGGTGGAA
The DNA here is from genome assembly GCA_032468035.1 of Aparallactus werneri. NCBI lineage: Eukaryota > Metazoa > Chordata > Lepidosauria > Squamata > Lamprophiidae > Aparallactus > Aparallactus werneri. The sequence goes on along the minus strand of JANHFQ010150920.1, from coordinate 6,426 downwards.
TGGGATCTGCCCCCAAGATTGAAACCCAGAGAAGCCCACACGGCCTGGCGAGGCTCCACAGTGCGATGTGCACACCTGGGACAACCGAGTGGCAGAAGCCGGTCCTCTCCTCCGAAGCGCCAGTCCTCCCGGCGTTGCCCCAGAAGGGCACCGAGCAGGGCGCATGGGGAGCGCCCGTCCAAGGCTCACCACCGCAGACGCCCTCCGGAGGCCGGGGATCCGGGCTCTCTGGAGCCAAAGGGGCCACGCAGGCCCAGGCAGCGATGGAGGGAGGGAGCAGGGCCGGGCCAGGGGGCTGTCGCAGGCGATTCGCAGGGTAGGATTTGGGCTGGAAGGGAACCCGGCAGTCGAACGGAGCAGCTCCGCGGGGGTCAACGGCCAGGTCATGAGGGCTGGGCCTCTACCACAGTGATTCTCAATCCCAGCAACTTTTAAAATGTGTGGACTTCAACTCCCAGGATTCCTTGGGCCACGTGGCAGCTAAGGAATGCTGGGAGTTGAAGTCCACGTGACTCAGAGCTGCTGGGGTTGAGACATATGGGCTCGGTGAGGCCCCTCAGTGGCGAGGACGAGGTTCAGCCCTTCCACCCGTGTCTGAAAGACAAAGGCTGCTCCTCCGAAGACAGCAACGTCCACATTCTGGACAGAGAGGGCCGCTGGCTTGAAAGGGGCCCAAGAGGCCGCCTGTGTCAAAACGGAGCAGCCCTTTCTCAACAGGGGGGCGGGGAGGGATGCAACCCCCTCTGTTTCCAGTATACAGCACAGTCCTTTCGGCAGAAGCTTCTCGGAGGAGAAGGGAAACATCTTCAAAGGAAAATCAGAAAGTCCAGCCGCCTCTTGGAAAAAGCACCTTTGGGATAACCCTGGCCCGGAGGACGGTCCTTTCAGCACTTCCAAGAAGGCTCCGCCCCCACTGGCACCGCTCAGGTGACCCCGAGGACACAGGTAAGCCTCCAAGTGGCCTCAAGGACCCTCTGAAAAGGAGGCAAAGGACCAGCTGTCTGCAAGGGGTACCAACCCTTCCCTTCCCCACCACCTGTTCAGAGCGGAAGAAGCTTCTCGGACGTGAAGGGAAATGTCTTCAAAGGAAAACCAGAAAGTCCAGTTGCCTCTTGGGGGAAAAAACGATCTCAGCAGTGAGATTAGCAGGACGGGGATGGGGGGGCCCTCAGTCTCCCCCTGGGGGAGCCGGTGCCCATCGAAGGAGCTGCCATCTGGTTGCCATCAGGCAATGAATACAATGAGGGCAGATACAGCCCACCTTGTGTGGCGACTGCCTGGACGGATCAATTACTTTCTGAAATATTTTCTCTCTCTACAACATGAAATAAAGGCAGACGTGTCCAAAATACAACACCTGGTTCAGATGGGGAAGTCTCATACTTTGATCAAGAGATTTAAAAAAAGTACCTCTCTTGAGAGACAGCAAAATACTTTAAGTGTTATTTTAAAAGTTTAGAAGCCAGCAGCTCTGGCTTCAAAATAACTGCATTGTTATTGTTTTCCATTCTTTTTTCCACGGACCCAAAAGGAATTGGCAAAGGCTGTTAATGGCCATTCAATTATGGGATCAAATGTGCAGTGGAATTTAAATCCACCCCTCCCCACTATCCCTAACGCACAGGGTCTGGATAGTGGAAGCCCCTTCCCTTTGGAGCAGGACCCGGGGGGGGGGGACACCCTCACTGGCCCCGAGGTGATCTTGAGCCAGCAGGGTGAGCACACCTGCTAAAAAGGCCAATCCTATCCTGGGGGGCATAAATGGAACCTTGTTCATAGGAGGCAATTGTCCCCCTGACAATTTGGGGGGTGGGTCTGGGCTCCCCGGTTCAGAACAGTGACGAACTGAAGCAGGCGGAGGGAAGGGCTGCTAAGAGCGCAGAGAACGTGGGAACGGAGCCTTCCCGGAAAGGGTCAAAGGGTGCAGCTATGTTTAGTCTGCAGAAGAGATTGGGGAGGGGGGGCGTTCCTGACCCAGAAGAGGATTTATCCTCTCTTGCCCCAGAGAGCAGGACCAGAGCTGCAAGGAAGGAGGCTCAGCTGAGGTCAAGACGCACTTCTGGCTGGCTCGCACTTCTGTTAGCCCATGGAACAGCTTGCCACAAGAAGCGGGCTCTTCTCCTTTGCAGGGATGAGATGGTCCTTCCTGGCTGAGCAGGGGGGTTCAAGGCCCCGCTGGCCCTTTGAACTGCAGGATGTGTCTGTGTGCCCAGGGTGGCCACGCCCCATTCTCCAAATGGACGCCAGACCAGGGGCTTACCTCTTTGGTCCTGCCCCCCTTCTGGGGCCGGTGGCTGGGGTGGGTCACGGTCCACGGACCCAGAGACTGACTGGCGTAGAAATCCATGGGGTAGATCTCCTGCCATGCGATCTGCTGCAGAGCCACCGCAGCCTGGGGGTGGGGGTGGGGAGGGGAGGTTGGAGCAATTGGGGTCCTGGCACCCGTCTCCCCACCTGGGGGCCAGAAGAGGCTGGTTGTCTGTCTCCCCCTCCCCCACATAAACACCACCTGGCCACGAGCGCCCATCCCGTGGGTGGGAGGGGTCCCTGGCCGCCGTGAACCCTTTCCTCCGATCCCCCTCCAGCCCTCCCCTTCCCTCAACCACCACGACCCTCCCTTTACCTCATAGGGCGTCAGCAGCGGCCTTTCAAAGGCCTCTCCCCAGTCGATGGAGAGGCGGGGGCATGCCACCTGCACCCAGCTGGGTGGAGAAAGAAAATGGGGGAGTGGGTGGGATGCCCAGCCCTTTCCCCTGCGGGGCAGACCCAGTCCAGATCCCGCCCCCAGGGCAGGAGGGCCAGGGCAGGAGGGAACCGGGGCCATCTCACCGTGTATAAGAAAAGGAAGACCCCCCCCCAAAAAGCCTGGGGTACTCCAGTCCTTCCCTAACATCCCCCCAGTGCAGCCAGAAGGCAACTGGGTCCACACACCAGCATGCTGGGGAAGGGTCTTCCAGTACTCACGCCTCAACATCTGGAAACAGCTGGAGTTTGCTGGGGAAGATCTCCGAGAGGAGAAGCCGAGTGTAGGGACGCCCTGCTGCCTGCAGGCTCGACTCCAGGTGCTGCCAAAAAGGGGAGGGGGCGAGCATTTCCCAAGCAGAAGGAGGGACTCCCACGAAGGCTTTCCCCAAAAGAGGTTGGGAGAGGGGGGGGAGCTCCTTTCCCTCCATTTGGGGTAAAGACACCCCCCCGCCCGGCTCACCCGGAGCAGCGCTTCCTGCATGGAGCTGGCCAGGGTCTCCCCAAAGGCCAAATTGTACTTGAGCCTCTGGGGGTCTTCCAGGGCAGGGGTCTGAATCAGGGGGCCTCCCCACCCAGATCCCCCTCCCTCCCACAGAGCACAGGAAGTGGCCAAGTCGAGGGCCTCGCTTCTCCCCCCCTCCCGCTCCTGGGCTGCAAGGCAAGGCCAGGGGACTCACCTGCAGGATGGCCGGAGACCCCTGCCGCCCCAGGGTGCCCAGGATCAGGCCCCACTTGCGGGCACTGGCCGCTCGGTGGATGGCTGCCTTCCGCGACTCCCGCATGCGCTGGTGGGCGTAGAGCTCCTGGGAGAAGGCCTTGCTGTAGGGGTCGTACCTGAGGGAGGAGCCCAAGGAGGGGACCCTGAGTGGGCAGCGGCCAAGCCCTGCCAGCCCTGCCGACCCCTCTGGGCAAACGGGTCCCCCAAGTCCCCTGGCGCAACCTTCTGATGAGCCAAGTCGACCGGATTCGCTTAACAACTATTTTAACAACTGCTGTGAATCACTTAACAACTGTGGCAAGAGAGGTTGCAAAATGGGCCAAAACCCATTAAACAATGGGTTGCTTAGCAACAGAAAATTTGGGCTCAATTGTGGTCATAAGTTGAGGAATACCTGTCGCTCCCTGGGCCGAGGGAACTGACCGGCTGGGTCACCCTTAAGGCTAGCCCTTCCCTCAGGCCAGGAACCCACCGGAAGGCCTCGGCCAGCGCTGGGCAGCCACCCGAAGCAGAGGGGCCCCTCCGGGCGCTGGGGCCAAACCGCCTCCCGGCAGGCTCTACTCCTGTTCCAGTTCCTGCCTGACCATTCACGGTTTAACGGAAAGGAGGACTGGGGGTGACACGATATCTCAGGGGCCGCCCCAGAGAGGAGGGGATTGAAAGCATCGTCATGAGCCTCGCTGGCGCAGTGCTTAGAGTGCAGCAATTTGGCAGTTCGAATCTCAGCAGGCGCAAGGTGGACTCAGCCTCCCGTCCTTCTGAGGTGGGTAAAATGAGGAGCCAGATTGTTGGGGTGGGGGGGCCACAGGCTGCCTCTGTAAACCGCTTAGAGGGGGCTGTAAAGCCCTGAGAAGCGGTCTATAAGTCTAAGGGCTACCTGAGGGCAGGACAAGAAGCAACGGGTGGAAGCGCCTCAAGGAGTGGACTTGCCTGGAACTAAGGAGGAAGTTCATGTGGGTGAGAACAACTCACCAGGGGCACAGCTGGCCTCCAGAGGTTGTGAATGCTCCAACACTGGAAGAGACTGGACAGCCCCTTGTCTGGAATGGTGTAGGGCTTCCTGCCTGAGCAGGGGGCTGGACTAGAGGGCCTCCAGGGTCCCTCCCAACCCTGTTATTCGATTAATTCAATCAGTCTCCCAGGGGCCAGATCCAGGGGTCTGAAGGGTCCAAACTGCCTTAGAGTGGCTCCTGCGTCCTGGATCGCCCCCAAGGACCCTCCACTGGTCCCTAAGGGAGCCCGTCTGCGATGGTGGTGCCCAAGCTGGACACAGGACAGACTGGCCCAACCAAGGCCACCCACAACTCCATGCCCAGGTCGCTCAAAAGTCACCGTGGAACCTCCCCCGAAGCCACGCAGGAAGCCTTGGCCACGACCTGCTCCTGGACTTTTCCTGCGTTCCTAGGCCCCCCCCCCATCCCAGGAGTAAGAAAGCCAGACCCTGCTTAGCTTTAGAGCCGGGGGGGCGTCCAACATTGGCCACCGGAAGGCTCCCAGAATGGCTGGGGGATTCTGGGAGCTGAAGTCCACAGGTCTTCCGGTGGCCAACGCTGGACGCCCCTGCTTGGGAGCCAAGGCCAGCCAAAGCTGCAAAAGCTGGGAATGTGGAACAGATGGACGTAACCCCTGCCTATAATCGTAAGAGCTGGACGGTGGCATTTTGATCATGGGGGCAAGAGCCCAAATCAGCCTCTGCCAACCTCGGCTGGACAGAAACTAGTTTTGCACTAATGCAGTTTAAAACCACATATTTTTTTGCAATTACATTAGACCCACATTCAGCATGTAATTAACTATTTCAAAAATAATACAATAGCTCTCGCTCTCTGTTTTGCATCAGCCCCAAGCCTGTTCTTCCCATTTTCTTCCGCCCAAGACACTAAAAAAGATGCCGAGAGCCGGACCCTCCGAGCACCTCTGGCTAGGAACGTCCCCCTGCTCAGAGACAGCCCGGCATCGTCACCTGCAGCCCCAACGGGGTCACTCTCCTCCCTGGCTCTTCAAGGGGGGCCCCAGTCACCGGTCGTAGGATACGAGAACGACAGAACCGGACGGCCACTCCCAGACCCAGAGACCAGGGGGGTCAAACTCAAGGCCCAGGGGCCGGATCTGGCCCACGGGGTGCTTAGATATGGCCTGTGGGGCTGCCCTGGAAGCAGCAAAGGAGTGGCCTACAGTGCCTCTGCCAGCAAAAACAGAGCTCGGGAGGGCCGCGTGCAGCCTTCCCAGGCCCCGTTTTTGGCCGCATTGGCCTCCTGGAGCCCTCTGCCAGCGAAAACGGGGCTCCATTGTGGCCCACCCAAGCTCCGTTTCCACTGGCAGAGGGCTCCAGCAGGCTGCCGGAGCTCAGGAGCCCGTTTTTGTTGTCAGGGTGCTCAGGCCGCCACAGGCGCCCGACAAGAGTGATGCCAAGCTGCACACGCCTACCCTGGCCCCCGAGGTCAAGCACTACCCTGATGTGGCCCTCAATGAAATGGAGTCGGACACCCCTGGCACAGACCAAGGCCTACGTTCCCACCCCCATGGCCGTGGGATTCTGGAAGTTGAAGTCCACCCAAATAGTAACAGAAGGGACCTTGGAGGTCTCCTAGTCCAACCCTCTGGTCAAGCAGAAGCCATACCATTTCAGACAAATGGCTGTTCAGCCTCTTCTTAAAAACATTCAGTGTTGGAGAATTCACAACTTCCGGAGGCAAATTGTTCCTCCGGTTAATTGTTCCGTCAGGAAGTTTCTCCTTAGTTCCAGGTTGCCTCTTTCCTGGATTAGTTTCCACGCGTTCCTTCTTCTCCTGCCTTCTGGGGCTTTGGAGAAGAGGTGGACCCCCTCAGGTACTGGGAGGCTGCCATGGTGCCACCCCTGGCCCTTCTTGTCCTTAGAGTAGCCGTGCCCAGGATGCCTCAAGCCCCCCCTCCCCTCCCGCCTGAAAAGGAAACGGCTCCTGGCACAGATGCCCACCTATAGC
>JANHFQ010149857.1:0-10429 GCA_032468035.1 Aparallactus werneri | reverse complement strand
TACAGACAGAGAGAGAGGGAAAGAGAGAGACGACAGATAAAGATATGAGAGAGACAGGCAGGCAGGCAGAGAAAGAGAGACAGAAAGAGAGAGAGAATGAGAGAGAGACAGAGAGAGAGAGACAGAAATACAAAGAAAGAGATGAAAGAGATACAGAGAGAGAGAGAGAGAGAGAGAGAGAGAAAGAGATGAGACAGATAGAGGGGGAGAGAGAGATGAGAGAGACAGGAGAGATGAGAAAGAGAGAGAAAGAGAGATGAAAAAAGCAGGTAGAAAGGAAGACATGAGAGAGAGACAAAGAGGGAGGAGAGATGAGAGATACAGAGACAGAGATGAGAGAGAGAATGAGAGAGAGACAGGGAGATGAGAGAAAGAGAGATGATAGAAAGAGACAGAGAGAAAGAAAGAGACGAGAGAGAGAGACAAAGAGAGGGAGGAGAGATGAGAGATGAGAGAGCAAGAAAGAGAGATACAGAGAAAGATGAGAGAGAGAAGAGGGAGAGGATGAGAGCGCAAGAAAGGGAGATACAGAGAGAGAGATGAGAGAGAGATGAGAGAGGGAGAGATGAGAGAGAGCAAGAGAGAGAGAAATAAAGAGAGATGAGAGAGGGGGAGGGAGAGAGATGAGAGGGAGCAAGAAAGAGAGAGATACAGAGAGAGAGGAGAGGAGAGATGAAAAATCCGGGTGTTTTGTTTTCTGTGGGAAAGGGGTCCAAATTGAGTGTTTAAGGTTACAGAAACAGGCGGCTGAGCCAAGTGCCTGAAGGACCCCATCCCATCACTGGGAGTTCAGGCGCTTCAGCGAACGGCATACGCTGGATTCCTATTGGGGATCCCGGGATTTAAAATTATGAATTTGGTGCCCCCTGAGGTCCAAAAGGTCGGGGACCTCTGCCTTAGGGAGAAGGAAGGGGGCCTACGGCCTCAGCAGACCCTTCCAACGCCGCGCGTTTCCTTTCTTCCCCCAAGGAGCATTCGACGTTAGTGACCACAAAAACACACAAAGACAAGGCACAGAAGCACACAAAGAGGGAAGCTTTGGGGGGGTCCCGGTTCGGTGAGATGGTGTCGCCAAGCAAGCTGGGTTCCCCCAAGACAGCCCGGAACGCGCTTCATGCCAACCGGGTTAGTTGCTCGTGCCAATGTGCGACCAAAACATGGAGCACGTTTCTCACACACGCCAAAGCTGGATGCACGAAGAGGCTGGGAGGCCGTAACCGCAATTGTACACACAAACACACACACACCTTTGTCTCGCCTGTGGAGAACCAGCCCATCGGGCCGGAGAGGTCTTCTCCTGCCTTGGTCCGGAGCTCCATCCTTCGAGGAAGGGAGAGACGGAGGAGGAAGCCCTCTTGACTTGGTGGGTCTCATGTAGCCTTTCATGGGTGGAGGAGCTTTGGTCCGGCTTGCTGTCTTGGTCTCACCATGACCGGCGACTGCCGGAAAAGTTGATGCTTGTGGTTCTCCGGCTTCCGATCTCAGGTTCGGCCCCTCTTGCACTTCTCTGTGTTGTCCCGTCTCCTCTTTGATGGTTGGTTGGAGGAGAGGACCTATCTTGGCCAAGTTCTTGTCGTCTGGCACCAGATGATCGGAAGAGACCCCACTTCCTCCCACTTCCTCCAGAAGGACGTCCTCCAGGACCTTATCTGTCCTCGTCTGACTTCCTAAACCGTCCGGACGCTCACAAGGCCTCCCTTCATCTTCTCGTCTATTTTCTGCTAACACTACCAGCTCAGAGGCTCCACCACCGTGGGGGACGGCCGTTAGAGGCTGACGAGTTGATGCTTCCTTCTCGGATCCCTGAAGAGTTTGGGTTTCCATAGGGAGGTCGCTGCCTTCTCCAACCCAACTCCTTCCCTCAGCCACCAGCCCGGGAGCCGTGTCGAGCTTCTCCACCACCATTTCTGGTGAACTGAGTCCATGGCTTTGGTCTCCTCCGGTTTGCTTTTCCATTTGGAAGAGACGGTCTGCTGGACTCCGCTTGTTCTTCTTCCTCTTCTCCCTGATGTCATCCCCAGCTTTCATGACCAGGGAAGCTTCCGCCTCTCGACCTTCAAGTTGGGCCAGGTTCTCCTGAAGCTCCTCCAGAACCTTCTGGTCCTCTGGTTTGGCATCTCGTAGGCATATGGGAAGGACAAACGGCTGCCGGCTTGGCTCACCAGCCAACTTGGGGGCATGTTGTTCTAAAAACGGGCAGGTGGGACCTTGAGTTGTGGAGGTGGCTTCCTCCAGAGCGCCAACTGGGTCAAACACATTTGTGAGGTCTTCTTCCCAATGCAGTGGACGGGCAGAAGGGAAGCTTTGGATGTTCCTGTTTTCGTCTACGATCTCCGCTTCCCCGACGGCGAAGCTCAATCCACCGAGCCTCCGAGGTTCTTCACGGCAGACATCTTCCTCCGTTGATTGGGCAACCACAGGTTCTTGAGGGACAATCAAGGCCTTCTTGCTTTTCTTCTCACCACTCTTCTTTTTGGGTTTTGCAAGTGGGGGTTGACGATCTGGAAGATCAGGGACCCCATCTTTTCTCTCTTGGGATGCTTTGGCCTTCATCTTTCTCTCATCTTCGATGACTATCCCGGTGTCCGACTTGCCCGGCAAATGGACGGATTGTTCCAAAGTAGGCACGTCTTGAATACTCTTTCCTTTCTCTTGTCCTCCAGAAGTCTCATCAATGAAGAGCTTAGCAGGAACCTGGCCTGTAGGTTCTGGATGTTTGAGATGTTCTGATGTCTCCTTCTTGGTGCCCTCAGAGGTGGTGGGGACCTTCTCAATCTTCACTCCTTGGTGGTGTTCACCAGAAGGTTCTGCCTTCATCTCGAAGACCTTAGGAACTTGGAGACTTTGACCCTCCGTCTCCTGTTTCTTCACTTCTTCCAGGTCTTGAGGAAGGACAACAGGTGGCTTGGGTGGACCTTCTCCAACTTGATCTCGGCTAGCTTCCTGCCCCGTAGATGGTGTTTCTTGGATTTTATGGAGCTCTTCTGACTTAGCAGTGCTGGCTTTCTCCTCCCAGGTGGAGAGCTGTCCAAAGCCAACCTTCTCCTCCAACGTTTCTCCTGTCGTTCCCAGCGGTTTTTCAGCAGGGACTTGGGTGGCGCCTGGAAGATCTAGCCCTTGACTCTTCTTCTCAGGAGAACCGTCGTTAACGACACCGTTCTTCTTTGCAGACACCATCTCATCCAACGTCTTCTCCAGGCCTGGTGGGGGTTCTCTTGAGGGACCTTTGTGAGAGGCCTTGCTTTTCCCATCGCTGCTTCTCTTCTTGGGTTTGTTGGTGGCCCACACAAAGGCTGGGTCTCCTCCAGGAGAGCTCGCCAATGGGGGTCCCTTGTTTTGATTCGCCCCGCCCGTTTCCTGGCCTTGGACGGCGGACTCCAGGAGAACCTGCCCTTCCGTCTGCTTTCCGGGGAACTCCAAGATAAAGGGATAGGCTGATGGAGGAAGGTCAACCCTTTGACCAGGTCCAGCTGGGGAACGTTTGGTGTTTTCATTCAAAGTGACCGAGGGTGGGCTTGATTGCTTCACACCGTATGTCATATTCTCCAACTGTTGGCTTGTAGCTAAGACGTTCATCCCTTCTTTTGGTTCATCTGCTCTCCATTGGGTTTGGTCCAACATCTCATGATCTTTCGTGGTAGAGAAAACCTTTCTGTCCTCAGCTCTCCTGCTCTTCCCCATGCTAGATCTCTTCTTTGGCTTCTCTCTCACTCCTGGAGAGGTGGCCAAAGTGTCTTCTGGGTTCCTGGTGGTCCAACCGATTTCGCCCAAGCCCTCGACGTCCACCACCGTTGAAGCTTGGCTCAAACCAACGTTCTCATCTGGCTCTGGGAGGTGCTTTCCTTTCTTGCTTTTCCCATCACTGCTCCTCTTCTTGGGTTGGTTGTGTCTCACCCCGAGACTGGTCGGATGTTCTGGAGGGCGGTTGCCAAGGAGTTCTTCCGTTGGGCTGGTGAAAAACCCAAGGCCAAGGGTCTCAGCAGCAAACAAGGGTTGGGCTGGATCGGACTTGGTTTCCTCCACGAATGGAGTTTGGGCAGAAGGAAAATCAAACCTTTTGCTCGGTGGTCTTTCTTTGATGGTCCCTGACACATCCATGCTTTCTTCTCTGTCTTGATGAAGAGAAGAAGTCCCTTCTTGGGTTGAGTTGGCCAGTTTGGGTTCAGTTGGAAGAGTCCCATCTTTCTTGATCTCTCTGTCCTTCTTGACGATCTTCTCAAGTGTCTTGGGGGCCTCTACTGACTCTTCTTTCCTTTCAAGACTTGGAACATCTGGAGCAACCTTCTCACGGTCTGCAGCCTGGACCTCAACCTTCTGCCCCACCACAGAGTTGGTCTCCAAAGTTGAGGTGTCAACATTGGAGTCCTTTGGAGTTGGAGACCCCAACTGTACCATTTTCTCCATGGGACTTCCTTCTCTGGGTCCAGAAGGAGAAGTTGGACTTGCCTTCTCCTCCTCCTCCTTCTTCTGTTCGACAGGACGCTTCGGAAGCTCCTCAGAAAGTTCTCCTTTTGGACTTTTGGGCTGCACCGCCGACCTGTCATCCATGGCCGGTTTGGCTCGGCTCGATTCTCCTGGTTTGGCGTCCAAAGACAATGGGGAAGGTTCTTCAAACTTCACAGGAGGAAGCAGTGGAAGCTGATGGCCATCCAGTGGTGGTCCTTCTTTCCCGAGAACTTCTGTGGAAGCCCACCAGGCCTCTCGAGGACTTTCCTGGAGAACGTTTGGAGGTTCGCCAGCAGCCGGAGGACTTCTTAACTTCTTTGTGGCATCCTCCCACGTTTCCACTCCCCGTGGTGGCCCTTTCTTCTGCTTGGCTTTCTTCTTCTTCTTTTTCAAGGCAGCCGACGCGTCCAGGTCCCATCCCTCTTGCAAGAGCTCTCTGGAACCTTCTGCGATGTCAAAAGCCTGGCCGGCTCCCTTCCTCGGAGATCTCCTGGGCCGAGGAGACGTCCCACCAGCGGTGCCAAAGTCAGCAACGAGAAAGGCATCTCCGCCTCTCGGGCTGGGACTCTTCTGGGTTGGAGACCCCGCCGACTGATCTTCTGGAGCATCTGCCAGAGTCCCCTGGGCAGGTTTCGCTCGGCCAAACCTGCGGTGGTCCCCAGGTTTGTGAGCGTGTCTTATTTGGGCGGGAGGTCCACCTGGGAATACAGGACAGTCACTGAAGGACAAGAACCCACCACGAGCCAAGAATCATGTTCCAAATGTTTACGCTGCAGGCAACGTCTACTTTGACTGGATCATTTTTTGGCGGGGGAGGGGGTTAAGCTCCCCTGATCCCTGCCTAGATCACACGTCAAAGATCAGATTTTTTCTGAAGAGCTATCCCATCTACCCCAAGCATCGTCATCTTCCTTTAACGACCCCATAAATCCCTTGCTGGGGTAGAGTCTGGGAAACCGAATAGAATTAGCAGAGTGTTTGAGTGGCCAGATAACCTTCCTGTTGCCAGGGCGGAGTTTTGTTCGGCAGATATATATTCTCAAGTGTGCCCAAAGAGAGAAATATCTGCCTCTACCTAAGATCGAACTCACAGCCTCCAGATTGTGAGGCGAGAGCGCGACCTTGAGGCCAATACACCACTCCATCACATCTACCTGAATGAATAAGATACGTTAAGTTACGTTAACTTTTATTGTTGTTTTTCCCCCCTGGTGAGTACACTGGCCCACCTTAAAAATGAAATTCTGTTGCCTGTTCTCCAAAAAATGTATGTATTTACCCATACCCATACATAACCCACATATACACATGCTGTAAACATACCATATATCTTTCTGTATCTATAAAAGAGAAGTCCCAGGAGTGGTTTGTATATGCGCTATAAAAAACTGCACCCCTCCACCAATCTCTCCCAAAATTGGCACAGAGGTACTTTCCGTAGTAAGATCAGCACCGTGGGATGGCTCCTTCGCTGTTTCCAGGGCGATCCCACGGACCAGTTCTAAGCAAGCTGTGGACTGGATCTGGCCTGTAGGCCTTGGGTTTGACACCCTTGTTCTACAGGCTTCCTGTCTGCAGCAGTAATGCTTCCGAACTCCACTGTCCTCACCACTCTCTCAACAGCCTTTCCATCCAAAGCTGTATAGCTTCCAAACTCCACTGTCTTCACCACTCTCTCGACAGCCTTTCCATCCGAAGCTGTATGGCTTCCAAACTCCACTGTCCTCACCACTCTCTCAACAGCCTTTCCATCTGAAGCTGTAATGCTTCCAAACTCCACTGTCCTCACCACTCTCTCAACAGTCTTTCCATCCGAAGCTGTACATCTTCCGAACTCTACTGTCCTCAGCACTCTCTCAAATGCCTTTCCATCTGAAGCTGTACGTCTTCCGAACTCTACTGTCCTCACCACTCTCTCAACAGCCTTTCCATCCGAAGCTCTATGGCTTCCAAACCAGACAGTAATGCAATCGGATGTTCTCAATTGTCCTCTTTAGCAGGGGTGTCAAACACAAGATGGGGTCAGATCTGGCCTGCAGGGCCGTCCTGGAAAATGTAAAAAGCCAGCCCACATCGCTTCAGCCTGGTCTATCCAGTGCGGAGAGGAAACATGCCAGCAATTTGGGGAGTGGCATCAAGCTGCCCACGCCCGCCCAGTCGGCCACGCCTGCCCTGCTCCCCAAGGTCGACCACAGCCCTGACGCAGCGCTCAATGCAATTGAGTTTGACACCCCTGCTCTCTAGGAAGTAGTGAGTACTCACCTTCTTGTTCTAGAGGCAGCTTTGCTGCCACGGAGTGGGCAGCTGGTTCGTTGGTCTTGACCAAGGTGGACTCCTCGACGAAGGACCTTGGAGATTCCACATGGGGCTTCTCCCCAAGTCCAGATCCCATCGTGTCTGCTGAAGACAAAAAGAAACAGGGTGACCCCCACAAACCAGAGAAACTTCTCCAATGAGCAGAAACATCATGGTCCCGTGGCCAAACTCTTTGCCCAAAGAGATGTCCTCCAAAGGTGCTGGAAAGAACCATCTCCAGAACTTCTGGACTTCAAAGAATCCTTTCCGAGGATTTCTTATGGAGAATCTAAAACCTCTTTAGCACTAGTCCAGTCCCAACACAACTGGAGAACATCAAAGAAACACCAGGCATTCAACGGTCCTTGACGTTTATCGTAGATCTGTCTGCCACCCACACGGTTGAGTCCAACTCAAGAAGATCTTGTGCTGGAGCCCAACTCAGGAAGCCAAGAGAATACTCTTATGTTCTAAGTCCTCTTCCTGATCGGTCTCCTCAATATGCCATGGAAGCTCTTTCTCATTGACGTTCTCCAGCCCCCCAAGTCAAAATCTATCAACAGCACCCCCAAGAGAAGAGGTTCAGACTTAGAGAAGAGAGGAAGAAAAGAGGTTGACTTAGGACAGGGGTCAGCAACGCGCAGCTCCGGAGCCACATGTGGCTCTTTCATCCCCCTTTTGTGGCTCCCTGTTGCCAGTCGGCTCCACAATTGATAGGGCTTTACGTTAGGACAGGTCAACGAAAAAGGATGTTGCGCTAGGAGGAGACTCTATGGAGGGGGAATCTGACATCTCGTTAGCAGAGGAAAAAAGGATGCCACACTAGGAGGAGACTCTATGGTGGGGGGAACCATACGTAGAGGTAAAAAGGACGTCACACTAGGAGGAGGAGACTCTATGGTAGTGGTTGTTTTCTTCCCAACGTTCTCCTTACCTGCAAGTTCTGGAAGATGCTCTCCGGGTTCAGTTGGCATTGGCCGACTCGGTTCCTTCAGCTTTTCGGTAAACATACCAAGAGGTTTCTTCTTGTCTTTCTCCTCATCGAGCAGCTCCTGCCCAGGAAGGATCTCCACGGGTTGGCTGGGCAAAGAAAGGGACTTGGTTTCTGAACTGGCTAGATGCGGACTCAGAGGGAGCTTGGTTTCTCCCACGTTCTTGGAAGGTTGGGTGGGAGAAAGCGGAGGAGTGTCAGCTTTCCAGACAGGAGAAAGTGGAGGTCCATCAGCCTTCTGGCTAGGAGAAACTGGAGACGCATCAGCTTTTGATCCAGGAGAAACTGGAGCTTCATCAGTTTTCCATCCAGGAGACACTGGAGGTCCACCAACTTTTGATCCAGGAGACACTGGAGGTCCATCAGGCTTCCTTCCAGGAGACACCGGAGGTCCATCAGGCTTCCTTCCAGGAGACAGCTGGCTTGTCACCTCTTGCATCTGCTGGGTGAGAGGCAGCTTGCTTTGATCTGTCTTCTCTCCACGTTGGGTAGAAGAACCCTCCAGATCTTCTGCTACGAAGCCAGGAAACGGGGTCTCTTCTTCTCGCGGGCGGAAGGGAAGGGACGGTTGGGTTTCTTCTGCTTTTTGGGTTGGAAGGTTCATTGCCGCCTGGTCTTCTGGATGATGGCGAAGGTCCTTCTCCTTCGGAGCGGCTGGAAGGGACCGCCTCCCTTCTCCTGGTTCCTCCGGCATGGGGCAACGGTCGGCGGCGAGGACGATGATATCCTCGTCCTCCGGTTTGAATTCTTTCGACGCCGGGCTTTCCGGCAAGCCTGTTTTGGAGAAAGGAGAAAAGGAATTGTCTTTTCCACCGGGAAGCGACTCCGATGTTCTTGAGAAGCTCCACTTTCCATCCGTGGTCAGGGATGTTCCACCACCCCCAAGCCCTCCCGTCCCATCCGTTGGAGGCCCTCCAGAAATGCTTGAACCAGGAATGGGGGGGGCTGCCGTCCAGGTTCAAACCGGACAAGGCGCCTCATTGGAGAGAGAACAGAATACCCGGAGTTGGAAGGGACCTCGGGAGGTCTTCTAGTCCAACCTCCCCGCCTACACTCAAGTGGCGTCATTTCAGACAACCTGGCTGTCCAGATGTTGAGCAGGCTTGCTCCATTGGCGAGCCAGCAGGTCTTTAGGGAAGGAGGGCCTACAGTAAGGAGGTTTGTAGGAAGCTATGCACTGGGAGTTGGGAAGGTGGTAAGGAGGTTACTCCACACACTCCACTCCTTCCTGATGCTGATGACGTTCCCTAGCTGGGTCGTGAAACGTCCGCAAGGAAATAACCAAGCTCAGAGAGCATCCAAGGACTCTACAGTCCTTTTGCTCCTCCTCCTCCTCTCCTCTCCTCTCCACACACCCCACTCCCTTCTAGCACTGATGATGCTACCTAGTTGGGTCGTGAAACATCTGCAAGAAAACAGCCAAGCTCAGAGATCAACCAGGACTCCACAATCCTTCCTCCTCCTCCTCCTCTGCCCCTTCTTAAGGAGAAGGAGATAGATGGGTGGATGGATGAACGGATGAATAAACAGGGCAGCTTATACCCCTTTTCCCCATTCTTTAACTTAGTTTATTGATTGATTGATTATAGCCCTTGGGCCTTATCAAAGTGCAGAGTTCCAGGAACAAATTATTACTAAACTTCAATTAAAAAGCCATTTAAAAATGGAATTGGATCAACTACGATTGAAAAGGAAATGGGAATAAAATACTATTTAAAATACAAAAAGAGGAGGAGGAGGAATGGAGAAGATGAAGGAGAAGATGGATGGAGGTTAAGGAGAGGAGGAGGAGGACAAGGAGAAAAAGAAGATGGATGGATGGAGAAGATGAAGGAGAAGATGGATGGAGAAGGTTAAGGAGAGAAGGAGAAAAGGAAGAAGGATGGAGAAGATGATGGAAAAGATGGATAGAGAAGGTTAAGGAGAGGAGGAGAAGGAGAAAAGGAAGAAGGATGGAGGGATGGAGAAGATGAAGGAGAAGATGGATGGAGAAGGTTAGGGAGAGGAGGAGGAGGAGGAGGAGGAGAAAAAGAAGGATGGAGAAGATGAAGGAGAAGATAGAGAAGGGTAAGGAGAAAAGGAGGAAGAGAAGAAGAAAAGGAAGAAGGATTGAGAAGATGATGGAAAAGATGGATGGAGAAGGTTAAGGAGAGGAGGAGAAGGAGAAAAAGGTTGCATGAGAAGATTAAGGAGAAGATGGATGGACAAGGTTAAGGAGAGGAGGAGAAGGAAAAAAAGAAGAAGGATGGATGGAGAAGAGGGCAGAAAGAGGAAGATGGAAGAAAATCCCGTCTCAAATTCTTCAACCCAAGGCAGAGGCTGCGTGCTCCTCCTCACTCAGCTCACCTGCTTGAAGCGTCTTCGCAGGAAGGAGCCCGGCATCCAGCGAGGGTTCGAAGCCCATCAGCTCCTCCGTGGTGGGGACAGCACCCCCAAAGGCAGGAGGAACTGAGGAAGAATAGCGACAACCAATAGATTGACAACTGCACATTATCTTCCTCTTTTTTTTCCAAGCTTTTTTTTATTTTATTCTACATATACCCATTAATGCATGAACAGTGTGACACCTGGGTATCCTACATTTTGGTGCAAATAAAAATAACAATATTAATTGTGTCGGTTACGCTCATCCAACTTATAGTAGTTCTTGTGTTAATACACATATTTGTATTAAATTATAGTCTTTCACTATTTAGT
>JANHFQ010149632.1:0-10430 GCA_032468035.1 Aparallactus werneri | reverse complement strand
GCGAAGATCAACTGGTCGGAGCTCTTCCCGGGGCTTTTGCAGAAGCTGCCCTGCCAAAGTGGGGATGGAGGAAAGCTACAGTATTCTGCAAGCTACAGTATATATACTGTAATAAGGCCAATGACTGGAGGAGGGGCGATGAGGGCAGCAGGAAAAGCCAGCCACACAAGAAGTGGCTGGGAGGCAAGAGGCGGGGCTTAACCCCACCACTGCTCCCCCCCATAGATTGTGTTGGCGGCCTTAGTTTGAGGACCTATGGTCTGGAGGGTCCCCATTCCTGTTACAGTAGGTGACCACTGTAACTCAATGACTTATTTCTTGATCCATCTGTAGGACCCAAGCTCTTTCTTACATTTTCTCCAGGATCTCAAGATAGCATTTTTGAAAACTTCCATTTACTTCCCACAACTGTGTGAGGCTGGCTTGTCCAAAGTAATCAGAAAACTTCCAATGATAAGAGAGGACATCTTACAAATTAACAGAGTTGGACAGCCCCTGGTCTACATTTTGGCTTTGGGATAGATGGAGTTGTTGAATCCTTTCCTTGGCCTTTTCAGCAGCTTTGTCCTCTTTATCTTTTTTGTCTTTTATGGTGTGGGGAAATCCATGGGGATTGTGCTGCAATTCAAGGCACCAGCTTACAGCATCACTTCGTTTCTGGAGCTCATGAAAGGGCAGTGCTCACTACAGATCCCATCTTCCCCAGCCAGCACAGCCATTTCAGTTAAGGAAAGAAAGGCACCTTCAATAAATAATCGAGGTCAATCTTAAATCATAAACTTCTGGCCAAGAGAGATGGGAGGCTTCTCCCATCAAGAGAGACTCAAATCCCAGAAAGCCTAAAGGAGAAACATTTTCACTTCTTAAAATGGCTAAACTCAGAATTCCATCCCTGACGCCTTCAAGCCCCAACTTCTCCCCTCCACGAGAGCCCAAGCGGGGTGGACCCTCCGCAAACAAATTAAGAGCAGAGGCAACTGAGAGTCCGTTGGGGTGCTCTCAAGGTGGCAAAACCACTTTGGGGGGTCTAATCCTGTTTTCTTAAGCTGCTTCTTCCTCTTCCATTGTTTCTGTTCACAATTTTGTCTCGTGACCCAAAACGAACCCCACCAACTCAGGTAAGAAATCAACTTTGGGGCGCCCTATTTCTCCCCGCTTTTAAATTTTTTTTTTCCTTTACGGGGCGAAGCGTTTGCAGACAGAGATTTCGGAAAGGTGCATTTTATACGTGAAAGAAAGCCAGCTTTAGTTTCTTTTCTTTTCTTTCCTTTTCCTTCCTTTCTTTTCCTTTCTCTTCCTTTCCTTTCCTTTTTCTTCCCTTTCTTTTCATGTTTTGTAAAAATTGTGTCGGTTTGAAACATTGCAATTATCGCCCGAGCCTGGGAAAATTGAAACAAGCTGTCGCTCCGTAGTCTTTTAACTAATTTGGGATTAAAAAAAAAAAAGCACAGGAAAGCAAACATGGATTTTTTTTGTTTAAAAACCAGAAAACCCGGATAGGTGGGGGATTGAACTCGTTCCGTCCCCGGTTTTAGCGGGGAGACAACGTCGGGAGGGGGGTTCTCTGGGGGTTTGGGACGACTTGTTTCGTCTTAGCCCCCCACCCCAGAAGTGGCTCCCATCCTGTGCTGCCTAATTCAACCGTGGCCCCCGAATCCAGCGAGTTGTGGAAAGGGGGAGTCGGAGAGGAGATGGGTGGGAGGGCCAACTCGGACCCATCCCTTGCCCCATTTTGGGTAAGGGGTGCCTTCTCACGTGCAGCCCACCTAGGATTAAGCAAGGATAATTTGTTGTGGGGTGGGGGGAGACGCGAGCGGGAGGCTTTGGTGAGTTTAGGGGAGCTCGGAAACGGGCTTTCCCGGAAGACGTGTGAACGGAGCTCTTTTTGTCTCTGCGAGCAGCTCTGCTTGTCCCTACTGAGTTCAAACATCACGCCTAACCAGCTGGATTTTAAATAATAATAAAAAACCCTTCAACCGGCACAGGCATTGAGAAGCGTGGGAGTAGGTTTTTGCTGGTTGTGAGAAGTCAACCCTAAGGGGGAGGGTTGTTTTTTTTTTTTAAAGAAAACGGGCTGATTTCGAAAGCCAGCCAATGGTGCTGTGTGAACCTGGCCTAGAGGTGGGCATCCTGCCTCCTGCCTCTTTCCAAGGACAAAATCAAGATCAGCTTTCCCTCTTGTTTCACCCACAAACATTTCAACCTTTGGAAGGGGAGCCAAGAAGTGGATCCTTCCCCATCACAAAACAACTCTCTGGATCCACCGGTCCCAGAGTTCTGCGGACTGGGACTCCCAACACACCATCAGGATCTGGAGTGGTTCCCACTCTTTTCCCCAAGCAACCCAACAGCTTCCCACCTCCCGCAGAATCTTCAGCTAACCTAGCCGGTGGTGGGATTCAGCCGGAACGCCCCCGGTATGCACGCACAGGTAGCGGAAATTCTGGCTGGCCCCGCCCACCAAACCCACCATACCCACCCCGCCCTGCCACTATCCGCATTTTTGCGAAAACGTAAAGGTAAAGCTGAGCGAAGGGCAGAAGGGCACGGGCTGGCGAGTGGGTGCCGCTGGGAGGAGAGTTAGGGCAATTTCCAAGCCGGCCTGTCTCGGGGCAGAGACAATGCCTCCTGTCTACCCATATTCCTCTCACCTTGAGCAACAGCCTCACACAGCACCTTTAAACTCCACGCTTCACAAATGGGGGAGGCGGAGTCCCCTCCTCCTCCTCCCCCTCCTCCTCCTGCAATGTGAAACTTATTCAGAGAAGCGTCAGCTGTTGCCGTTGAACATCCTCAACACCCCAAAGAAACTGGGCAACAGTCTCTTGCACCAACTGTAATGTGACTCCCAAAAATTCCCCCTGGAGTGGCAGCCGGAGGTCTCTGAGGTCTACATCTCCGAAGGGCAAGGTAAGCGGGTGGGAGGGAGCCCCAGGTTGCCACACCTGGTCTGCCGTTTTAGCAGACTGAAGCAGACTGTTACAAGTAGCAGAGATTTCATGAGCTGTTATTCCAGAAACAGTGGTTTTATCACAGAGATATATGATCGCATGTATTAAACAGTGATTTAGTCAGAGATAGCTTCTATACTGACAGTCCTCAATTTACAACAGATTTTTTAGTGACTGTAAAAAGTTACAACACTGAAAAAAGTAACTTATGACCATTTTTCACAGTTATGACTTTTGCAGCATCTCCACAGTCACATGATGAACATTCAGACACTTGGCAACAAACTGATATCTATGATGGTTGCAGTGTGCAGGGGTCATGTGATCAACTTTTATGACCTTCTGACAAGCAAAGTCAGTGGGGAAGCCAGATTCACTTGACAACCATGTCTCTCACTTAATAACTGCGATCAGTAGTGGTATTCAGCTGGTTTGGCTGGGAGGGGGTGTAATTTTAAGTGGCTCAGAGAACTGGTAAATTGGGCTGGCCAGTTTTTGAAAAAAAATTCTTTTAAAAACCCAACCATCTAGCCACGCCCACTAAGCCACACCCACTAAGCCACACCCACAGATTAGGTAGCAAACATTTTTGAATCCCACCACTGCCTAGGACCCCTATCGGCAACAGCAGACTTCTCAAGATCTCAAATCAGATCTCCTCTACCCCCCATCTTATTTTATGTCCTGATCCAGCCACGGATTTCCATGGAGCATGGGGTTTGGTAGGATTTTGGAAAAGGGCTCTTAGCTCTTCCAGAACAAGAGAATTGGGAGGGATTCAAGTTGAATCATTCAACTCAGAGGTGATTCTCCAAGTCTAGCCTTGTTTTCCCAGGAGTCCTTGGTTGGAAAAGAGGGAGGGAGGGAGCCTAGCTCCTTTGAAAAAAAACTGGGCCTGTCATCCCTGAAGCTCCATCTTTAGAAATAGCTGTATCTGGTATACTTTCCTTGCATTCTCCTACCCGTAAGAACGGGTTTCTCTGCAGCCTTGCCTGACTTCTGCTTTCCCCAACTGGATGTTAGTGAATGTTTTTGGTTAATCTACGCATAACATGCCTTGACTGGATCTGAAGCTGGGTTGTTGTTGCCCTGGCTTTGAGGCTGCTCCCTTCTCTGCAAAAAGAGTTTTCTTGTACCCAGTGGATAAAATTTTGGTTCCCTACATGAGACTCCCCAGCTGAATAAATTATTGCATTTTGCATAAGGCTAAGTGGGGCTATTTGTTTTTATAGACTTGTTTGTCATGACCGTGAGGCTCAAGAGGGCAGGTCACTGTTTCCCAGGGAGCTTAAGGAATTCTACTCACACAGAGCAACTATTGCTATTGTTGTGACTATTGTTTCCCTCCTTTTATCCAGAGTGGGACTTGGGCTCGAGAGCTTCCTTCTCTTCCATCTTTCTTTCGTACCTTTGTATCTCATCCTACATACTAAGAAGTGACTTCTAGACTTTACACCTTAGGGAATCCATGTCTTTGCACCTGTGTTTTTTGGAGACTTGCCTGGCTAGGTTTTCCTGCAAAGGGAGAACTTGTCCTGTATGTTAGTACAGTAATTTACATTTAGTTTACTTCATTTGTCACTGCACCTCCTACAATGAATTTTGTTCGTTAATTTGATTGTCTTGGCTGTTCTTAAGGCTTTCTAGGAATCCCCATTTTTATTATATCCAGGTTAGTGGGCTCCAAAACCCCAGAGACCCATGATAATCCCTCGTGGCCTCCAAGCAACACCACCCACAAGTCTTCAAGGGCTAGTACCCTCTGTTTACTATAGCACTCTTTTCCAATTCTACTACAACTCCTGTTCTTCTGTTACTATTCTTTGTCTCTATATCCAGGTTAGTGGGCTCCAAACCCCCAGAAACCCATGATAATCCCTCCTGGCCTCTAAGCAACACCACCTACAAGTCCTCAAGAGCTAGTACTCTGTTTACTATAGCACTCTTTTCCAATTCTACTACAACTCCTGTTCTTCTTTACTATTCTTCATTCTATTTCCAAAGAACATTAGCTCTTCTGTTCGCTTTTGGTTGCTTCAGGTTGTTTCCCAAACTAACACAACCCATTTTCCCTCTCACTCCCACAACACCAAAACAACTCCTCCTACTGCCTTTCTGCTCTGGCTTTTATAGCCACACCTAGTGGGCTGGCTAGGGAGGAGTCCTTTTAAGACCAGGTGCTGGCCATTTTGCAGGAGGCTTATCCGCTCACGATGCAGTTCCTCCCAAGAACTCTCTCCTTCGTTCTAGAAATCAGGGTGTGAGTTACAAGGAAGGTGAGAAGTTTACCTTTTCAGCTGGTGGGTTTGGTACAAACAGCTGGCTTTAAGGAATTTGAGGAAACGGGGCAAAACCTCCAAACTTTGCATCCATACTTATTTAGGTTGGTGATCATCCTGGGAGATGGAACAGGGAGTGCACCCTGATATAAATATGAACTCCAAAGGCAATCTGATAAAGTTGATTTTTAAAAAAAAAATCAATGCATTAGGTATGAATATTTATTTAATAATAATAAATATAATATTTGTATGGGAAAAAGAAGAAGAGGAGGACGGAGAATGAGCTGACTGGCTGGAGTCACTGAAGTAGTTGGTGCAAGCTTAAATGGACTCCAGGGGATGGTAGAGGACAGGAAGGCCTGGAGGAACATTGTCCACAGGGACACGATGGGTCGGACACAACTTTGCAACTTATAACAACAAATGAACTCTCAAATTCTACTTCAAAACAGTAAAGCTACAGATCTCTTTTTAAAGTGTATTTCTTGTTTCTTAATCCAATAGTTTTTTTTAATGAAATGTATTTAAAATGAAAAACTTCTCACATAATCTGATATCACTAAGAAACACATAACTTGGTTTCCATTGTTATGTGTGTGGGTTTGGGTCCGATCTTTCAGTGTCTGTGAATTTCGTATGTTTATACTGTATATATGTACAATGACAATATATTCTTAATCTTAATCTTGACTTGGCTTCCATTTAATAAAATGAAAGCCCTTTTCTCAAACTCTCAGACTTAGTTCATGTCGGGGGAGAGCCTTCTCTGTGGTTGCCTCGACTCTCTGGAACCAACTACCGGACCAGACCACCACCCCCCCGACCTGCTGGCCTTCCGCCGAGCCATTAAGGACCTGACTATGCAAACAGGCTTGAAGCTGATGATTTCCTCCCCGTGTGGTATACTTAACATCTGGGTCTACGGGAAATTTTAGTTAAAAGAATGTATTTTTAAAGGTATTTTTAAATTTTAACTCTTGAGGTTAGTTCTTTTCTACTTTTACATATTGTTTTATTGTTATTTGGTTGTTGTAAGCTGCCCAGAGTCCTTTGGGAGTTGGGTGGCCTATTAATTGGATGATAATGATGATGATTATTATTATTAATGTCAGCCTATATCAGTTTCCTGGCTTCTTGTCTACTGACTAACTAGGAAGAGAACTTAGCTTAGGCACGAGATGTTTAATGTACTGGCCATGTGTGAAATGCTGGCATGGTATAGAATGGCCTAGGAACTCTATAGAATGTTTTTTAGGCAAAACGTGAAATTTCTCTGCTATTTTAATGTGCTGGATACTTTCTCTTGGGTATGTAATACCCAGGCATTCCCTTTCCCTGGTTATGTAATACCCAGACATTAGAAGAACTATTTAGGCAAAGAATGAAAAGAGGCTCATGAGAAGGGTTAGGTTTTTAGGGGGCACAATAGGAAAATGGAAGAAGAAATGCACGATAAACCACAGGACTTTCTTACTAGAAAAAAAAAACCCAGAAAAAAGACCCGTAGTGACCTGCTTGTTGCAAGAAAGAAGGATAAAATGGCATTTTAGGAGGAGTATTTTATATTTGCCAGTTTGCCTTTTGGCATTGCATAGATGGCTAGGAAATATCTGAAGTGTTAAGCATTTCATAATTTGAGGTCCCATTTTTTTTGGCATTCTATAATCTATAATTGTATAAAATGCCTAATTTCACACATTGACGGTAACATATGTGTTCAACTGAATTCTATTTGAATGAATGGGTAGTTAGATAGTAGGAAGATGATAGATTAATAGAAGATAGATGATAAATGATAATTAATGGTAGGTAGATAGGTAGATGATAGATAAGTAGGTCGGTAGATCAGTAGGTAGATGGTAGATTAATAGAAGATAGATAATAAATGATAGATAATTAATGGTAGGTAGATAAGTAGGTAGGTAGATGATAGGTAGATAAGTAGATAGGTAGATAAGTAGGTAGGTAGATGATGGATTAATAGAAAATAGATGATGATAGATGATAGATAATTGATAGGTAGGAAGATGGTAGGTTGGTAGATGATAGATTGATAGATGATAGATTGATAGAAGATAGAAGATTGATAGATGATATAGATGATATATATAGAGAAGATAGACGATAGATCTATCAGACAACTAATAGATATTTGATGCTTATGGTGTTTTTGTTGTAGCATCCTCAGGGTTGGGTGGGCTGTAAATACCTAATCTAAACTTCAGTTGGATCTAATTGAATCCATCCATACTGGGATAGGAACATGAATTAGGGCTATCCTAAATGCTTTAAGATTTAGATGGAAACTAATCAAGGACAGAACCAACCTAAAACTAAGGAGAAACTTAGAAATTTACTGACGGTGAGAACAATTAAAGAGTGAAACAATTTACCACCAGAAGTTGGGAGTTTTCCCTCATTGAAGCTTTTTAGGAAGAGACTGGCGAGCCACTTGCCTGCATTGGTAAAGGGTCTCTTGCTTGAGCAGGGGGTTGGTTTGGAAGACCTCCAAGGTCCCTTCCAACTGTTATTCTGTATTTAAAGCAACTTTAATAAGCACAGATGTTACAGGAAGCAAGGAAATGCAAACATGTGGTACTTCTTTTCAGTTTTAGGTCCTCGATAAGATTTTTTTTGTTGCTGGTTGCAACACCTGTACAGCAGTTTTGTTTCCAGTCCTTAGTAGGATCTCAATCACAATGGAGGAAATAGGTCCTTTCCCTGCCCCATGTGTGTGTTCACAAATAAATTTGTAAACCACCCCAGTTTAGGGACTTCAAGGAATTGTTTAAAAAGTGTACGGAATGCATTAATCATGTATAGGAATGAGAAGGTCTTTTAGTTACAGTATGTCTTATTATCTTGTGATGTTAATCTTGGTGCTCCCTGACCTTGGCTGTTTCTTTGCAAACATTTCATTACCCAATTAGATAACACCATCAGTGGGGAGGGAGTGTGGGGTTTGCTTAGCAACACTCCCTCACCCCATACTCCCCCAGTCCCACCCCATGTTAAATCATACTGATGAGATTACCTAGTTGGGGTAATGGAAGGCTTGCAAGCAGCCCAGCTCAGAGAGCACCAGATATTTTCTTCTCTTGATTGCTGGCCTTGGACTTCTTGTGCTGCTTTTAACCCCACTATGTCTCAGCTTTGATATAACAGAGTTTGTCTTTCTCTCCATCCTTCCTTTTTCAGGTTTGGTTTCAGAATAGAAGAGCAAGACATAAAACATGATGGGGAAAGCGGTCGGCAGGAGGAGGCATCTGGCTATATTGGCATGATCTGTTTGGGGTGGCTCAGTGACACCAGTGGAGACTCATTGGACATGGCCAAACATTTCTACTTCTGGGAAGGAAGGAGCCCAATAGAAGCAGGTCCCTCCACATCACAAAACAGCCTCTCTGTTGGACCCAGTGCCCCAGTCCTGCACAGTTCTGTGTACTGGGTTTTCCAGATCACTGTCTGGATCTGGATTGATCCTTGCCTTTCAGATTGTATAAATCTTCCACCTTTGACTAAAGAGTTCCATGAAGAAAGAACACTGAGGAGTTTTGTTCTAATGTTTTGAGGACCCCAAAATTCAATTTTCGGTGAGATCTGCATCCACATTCCTGCTTTTCCTCAAGGGTCCAAAGATTTGGCTCTGCCAGTTGGCTTGGGGGACCCCAATGGGGGTGCATCACTCTGGAAGGGGTTAACAGATAAAGACAAGACCCCCCACTACCCCCACTGTACATCTTGCTCTTCTTCCCCTTTTAATTGTAAGATTTTTAGACTAGATTTGGCTTTTTTTTTAAATCCTAAAATAAGTTAAATGAATGAAGAGGGAGAAACTGGGGGTAGCTTTTCTGTCAGGGATCAGTCTGTGAATGTCTCAATTTGGGACTTCGGCTCTTTGTTGGAAGAGCAGATGAAGCCTTTGAGGAGCCGCCTTCGAGGCTGGGGATTCAGAAGGCTTTGGAAGAAGATTGCAAGGAGACCACTGCAAAAGTAGGCTTAAAACTCTGCCCATGGATCACAGGAGGAAACATCCAAGGGGCTGCAGATTTGTTGGGACAAGAAAGCTTTTTCTTTGGTTTTCAAGGAGCAGCCTTGGGACAGACCGTCCCTCCCACCTGTGCCAGCAGAGGAGGCATGCCATGGATGCCATCAGTCAAGGAATTCCAGCCGGCTGAAACCAGGAGGAGAGCTCTCTGTGCTATGGGACTTTGGAACATCTTACCTTCTGAGGTGAGATTGGCTCCCACCTTCTGATCTTCCACAAGGGCCTGAAAACCTAGCTCTAGCAGTTGGCCTGGCGCCCCAATGGAGAGGCATCACACTGGGAGTGGTTGATCAAGTAATACCCATCTCCCATTGTTAAACAATTGCTAACTTGTGCTGTGCCTGGCTGTATGTAACCATTCCATATATGGGAAGTATCCACACTTCCCATCCTACACTCATACAGGAAGTGGGAGGTGTCTCCCACACCTGTATATAAACCTTCACCCATGTACTCTCTCTGCACATGCTACTCACTCTTCAGCATGTGATCTTACCTGAGCAGACATGCAGGGTGCATGTCTATACTTTTACTGTAAGAATCAACAGACAGTTTTGCTTTTTCTTTGTTTTACTTAATTATCAACTAGCTTAGTACCCAGCTTTGTCTCTCCCCCATCTCCGGGGACCATGGTGCTTCCTGGCCGAATGCCTCCCACGTGCCTCAGTGGCACACTATTCCTGGCAGCCGCAGCGTGCCGCCTCCCAGTCTCCCTGGCTGCTCCCAGCCGTGCGGCACACTCGTCCTGGCTGCCACGTCAGCACGCTGCTACGCATGCGCAGAGCTGATTTGCCAGTGTGTGGTGGGGGGAGATCTGCACTTTGGCAGCCTGTTTCTGGGGCGCAGACCTCCCAAAACATAAGTGACCCCCCCAGTGCTCATCTCCGGAGGTCAAGGTGATTTTGGGCATGATTAGTGCAGGCATGTGGAAACGTATACAGCACATACAAGGCAAAGGTAAAGGTAAAGGTTTCCCTTGCACATATGTGCTAGTCGTTTCCAACTCTAGGGGGCGGTACTCATCTCCGTTTCAAAGCCAAAGAGCCAGCATTGTCCGAAGACGTCTCCATGGTCATGTGGCTGGCATGACTAAACAGAGCGCTGTTACCTTCCCACCAAAGGTGGTCCCTATTTTTCTACTTGCATTTT
>JANHFQ010148832.1:0-10441 GCA_032468035.1 Aparallactus werneri | reverse complement strand
ATCAGCAGCTCTTTGGGCAGTTTGAGCTTTCTGAGTTGGTGCAGAAAGAACATTCTTTGTTGTGCTTTTTTGATGATTTTTTTGATGTTAGATGTCAATTTTAAGTCTTGAGATGTGATAGAAACTTGAAGGTCTCTACTGTTGATACTGTGTTGTCTAGTATTGTAAGAGGTATTTTCTCCTAAAATCTACTACCACTTCTACGTTTTTGAGTGTATTTAGTTCAAGATTGTTCTGGTTGCACCACAAGGCTAGTTGTTCAACCTCCAGTCTGTATGCAGATTCATCATCTTGAATGACACCAATCACTGTTGTGTCATCTGCAAACTTCAGTAATTTAACAGAGGGTCTTAGTAGGAAAGAGATGCTTGAAAGGATTTAATCCCATCTTACTTGTGGATTGAAGTAGGGCCTTTTGAGGCCTATGCTACGAGCCAGAAAAATCATGGCCCCCATCACAGGAACACTGTATAATATCACGACATTGACTGGGCCAACGCGACATTTACTGGGCCTGGTTTTCCAGGGTTATTGCAATGGTACTTGCAAAGTAACCTGGGAGCATTCATATCTTCAGCCCTAACCCATGAAGCATCTGTCACCAGATATCCTTTCCATCGGACCAAATAGAATAACCTCATCTTATGTATGCATGAATCAAGAACACCATCAACTTCATAATGTTGGTCCTTTATCGGACCAGGCCGTGAGGCAGGCTTACAGCTTGCTGGTTTAACCAAACTAATATGAAATACTGGATGGACCTTCTTCAATATCGGTGGTAGCTGTAAGCAAAACAGTAACAGGGTTATTTCAATTACTCGGAATGGTCCAACAAATCGTGGCGCTAACTTCCGACTGGGTAACTTCAAATTAAGATATTTAGTAGACAAATATACATTAGCCCCCACAACGAGAGCGGGACAGTCCACCCGTTTCTTGTCAGCATCCTTCTTATATTTGTCGGCCACAACCTGGAGGGCAGTTTATATTGTTTTCTATATTAAAGGGAACCGTTCAGCCCACTCTTTTGGGGATGCTATCTGATTAGGACTGACAGCTAATTCTGGGATAGCTGGAAAGTCAACACCATTAGCTATCTAATATGGAGTATGGCTGGTGCTACTATGTACTGCATTATTATAAGCTACCTCCGCAAATGGCAGTAAGTCTACCCAATCATTTTGCTGTGAAGAAACATAGCTACGCAGGAATCTGGACACCATAACATTAACTCTCTTGGCAGCTCCGTTAGTCTGAGGATGGTACACAGAGCTCAGCCCTTGAGTGGATCCAACAAGATGAAGGAAATCTCTCAAAAAATGAGCTGTAAATTGAACTCTTCGATCTGATATCATCCGCCATGGAATCCCATGCAGCCTATAAATGTGTTTAAGGAATAAATGGGATAGCTTGCGTGCTGTGGGTAGACCTTTACAGGGTATAAAATGGGCCTGCTTAAAAAAGATCGATTACTGTCCATATTACATTAGCCCCCTTACTATTTGGCAGTCCCACTATGAAGTCTATACCTATTTCCTGTCACAGACCAGAGAGCTCTGCCACGGTTTGTAATAATCCTTTTGGTTTTCCTTGCTGATGTTTAGACACTGCACATACCTCACAATCCCATACGTATGACTCAATGTCTTTTCGCATTCTGGGCCACCAGAACTGCCTGCGTGTCAGATGTAAGGTCTTACCAAAGACCTTGTAATCAAAATGGCCTGCCTTCTTAACATCATGGCACTTTTTTTTCGCAATGCTTCCGGAACGTACACTTTCGATCCCCTCCAAGCAATTCCCTCTGCCCACTGCAAGCTCGCTCTATTTGCTAATTGCCAGGTATCCGAACCCAATGCCATCTCTAATTGTTTTCTTAACCCCATTAAACTATCCTTCTGTCCCTTACTACTACTATCCTGTATTAAGGGAGGAAATAATGACTGCACCACCTCTCCCGCTTAGCCTGGAACTGGAGTTGTCGGGAAAGGGCATCTGCCAGGAAGTTTCTCTTGGTGGATATATATTTCAGTGAGAAAGTAAATCGTTGAAAGAATTGGGACCACCTAACCTGTTTAGGGGAAAGTCAACGTTCCTTTTGTAATGCCTCCAGGTTTTTTTATGGTTGGTCCATACTTCGAATGGGATAGGACATCCTTCCAATAGATGACAATAGATGGGTAAGTAGTGCCCATTTCACTGCGAAAGCCTCTTTTTCCCATATTGCCCAACCTCATTCCGTAACCGTAAGTTTGCATGATGTATACGCACAAGGATGTAACCTACCATCCTCACCTTTTTGCAGCAACACAGCCCCCACCGCAACATCACTAGCATCTACCTGTACTATGTATTGTTGTTTCGGGTTCGGATGGTGAAGGGCCAGTTCGCAGGTGAAGAGATGCTTTAAAGTATCGAAAGCTTGTTGACATTGGATGGACCAATTTATTGACTGTCCTGGTCGTGGTGCCATAGGAAGATGTTTTGTCTTCAGTAGTAGAGTTAACAATAATGCTACTTGGGCAAAAGCGGCGATAAAGGTTCTACAAAAATTCGCGAAACTCTGGAGCTGGCTTCTAGTCTTCGGTGCCTGCCAGTCCAGTACTGCCTGTACTTTGCCCAGATCCATTCCTATCCCTTCACTCAATATTAGATAGCCTAGATAGTCCAGAGACATCTGGTGGAATGAGCATTTAGATAAATTACAGTGTAGGTGTTCCTCCCACTATTTCTTCAACACTTCTCTCACAAGCGCAATATGTTCCTCCATTGTCTTGGTATAAATCAAAATGTCGTCTAAGTACACCAAGACATCATGATAGAGATACTCCTGAAGAACACTATTGATTAACTGCATGAACACCGCTGGAGCTCCTTTCAATCCAAATGGCATAACTCTATGCTGGTAACTACCCAGAGGGCAATTAAAAGTAGTCTTCCACTCATCCCCCTCATGTATCTGTACTCTATAATATGCTTCCCTCAAATTGAGTTTTGTAAAAATCTTACATGTAGTCAAAGTAGCGAGCATATCCTTCAACAGCGGTAACAGATAAAGATGTTTCTCGCTTATGGCATTCAAACTTCTAAAATCAACACACATGCGCCCACCCCCATCCTTCTCCCGGAACAATACCAGTGCTGCTACCTTGGATCTACCTCGGATAATGAAGCCTCATGCCAAATTCTTCTCCAGATATTGACGGATCTCTTCCTTTTTAGCAGGGGTCATTGAGTACATGCGGGGCTTTGGTAAAACTGCCCTGGGTTTCAATTCAATACCACAATCAGTGGTCCTATGGGGAGGAAGTATATCGCACTCATCTTCGCTGAAACCCGCCCCCCCAGTTCAGCATAAACCTTGGGTATGGATACCTTTACTGAACTGTTCACCACCGTAGGCCCGCCTGTACTTTCCTTACCTGACTCATCCACTAGTGCATCATCTATTGGTTCATCATCCTTCTGCTTCAGCAATTGATCCTCCACCAATTCTTTATTACGAGTATTCGAACCCTGTACACTCCCCTTACCCGATTCCTCCATCTTCATCTGCCTTCCTTGTTCACCCTGTCCCTTCTCAGATCATTGGATGTCAATCGGGTCTGCACCAAGAGGGCGTTGTAGTTTCCTATAATCATCCTCCCACCATATATGTGGCTTCCATTTATCTAGCCATGCGAGACCTAGGATCACCGCGTCAGCCATAGTAGGGCCTACTATGAAGCGGATCATTTCCCAGTGAGCTCCCATTTCCATTCTCAATGGTTCCGTTATCAATGTGGCCAACAACCCTTCTAGTAAGGACCCATCCATCTGCTCGAATCGGATAGGTGTTTTCAATCTATAAATTACAATCCCATCTCCTCCACAACCCTACAGCTGATGATACATCGAATGCACCCTGACTCTAGAAGAGCATTAAACCAAGGAAGGAAGCGGTTCTATCGAGGTAGTACAAGAACACCCAATGGACGTTGAGACAGTGCCATTCCTTCTCCTGGGCCGAGGTAGGAGAAGGGTAGAAGGAGGGTAGAATGTTCTTGGCAGATCGATGGAAGAGGAAGTTAATCTTAGGGACAAAAGTCGGATCGGGTCAAAGGATGATCCTGTCCCTGCTAATGGTGCACAATAGTGAAGCGATTGGAAGGGCTGTCAGCTGCGACACCCATTTGGCCAAGACAATGGCCACCAGAAAAGCTGTCTTTAGGGAAAGGTTCTTCAGCGAGCAGGAAGCCATGGGTTCGAAGGGAGGCCTGGAGAGGGCCTTGAGAACCACCATCAGGTCCCAGGTGGAAGCCCTGACCACCGGTGAAGGGTTGATGAGGCTGACCCCTCTCAGGAACCTCTTGACATGGAGCTAAGACAGGTCCTTTGGGGTGTCCCAAGACTGTGCAGATCGCAGAGACCTGCCGCCATACTAAAACCCCTGTTTAGGCCGAACTGAAGGAATTCGAGAAGTTGCTGAATCTTTAGACGTTCCGGGTCAATTCCTCTCATGGAGCTCCATTTGGAGAGAGTAGCCCATGTATAGTTGTAGATATGGCTGGTTGAAGCTTTCCGGCTTGAGAGCAATGTGGAGATGGGAGTAGAGTACCCATGTGCACTCAGTCTATGCCTCTCAACCTCCAGGCAGCAAAGTTGGAGTTGTTCTAGATGGGGGTGCAGAAGAGGGCCCTGTGAGAAAAGATCTTCTCAATGAGGAAGCCTCTGCGGTGGTTCGGTTGAGAGGTCCATGAGTGTCGAGAACCAAGGACGTCGAGGCCAGAATGGAGCGATCAGAATTAGCTCTGCCTTTTCCTCTCTTAACTTTCTGACCACCTGGGGAATCAGTTTGTTGGAGGAAAGGCATAGAGGAGCCCCTATGGCCATGGGACCGAACTGTGCCTGGAGCTTCCAAGAAGACTAGAGGATGGAGACACCATTCTTAGTTGTCCGCTGTCTTCCTGCTCAGCCAGTCTGCCATCATGTTCTCCACCCCTGGAATATACTCTGCCCTGATCGACAAGATCAAATGTTCCGCCCACAGGAAGATTGAGCAAGCTAGTTGTTAAAGTGCCCTTGACCTTGTCCCCCCTTGTCGGTTCAGGTAGGCCTTCGTGCAGATGTTGTCCCTGTAGATCAACAGGCGCTGTCCCTGAATGTGGTGTTCCAGCTTCCTGAGCGCCAGGAGGACAGTTCAGAGTTTTAAGTAGTTTATGCTCCTTCTGGACTCTGATGGAGACTATCTGCCCTGGACCACCCGATCTCCTAGGTGTGCCCCACAGCCCAGGAGACTCACATCCATATAAATGATGGACTTTTCCTGTCACAGGAAGGGAGAGCCCTGTTGGAGCCTGGCAGGGAAGAGCCCTGTTGGAGCCTGGCAGGGAAGAGCCACCAACTCAGGTCCTCCTGAAAGTTGGGGTCCAGGGATAAGGGTTGGGGGCAATGTGAGGCAATGCTTTCCTGGAAGGGGAGCAATTAGTGTTGGAGAGATTTTGATCTGAACCTCTCCCAGGGAATGATGTCGAAGCAGGATACCATCATGCCAAGAAGTCTGTTCGCAAAGAGGGTGTCTGGGTTGGGAGAGGACTGGATCCTGGATGCCAGGGTTTTGTCTCTCCGGAGAGAGAAAAACTAGGCCTGATGTAGTCTATGACTGCCCCAAGGTGATGAATAGACTGGGCGGGAGTGAGGAAGCTCTTCTCCCAGTTGATCAGGAATCCCAGGTTGATCAGGGTGGAGATGGTCAGATGGAAGTGGGAGAGAGAGAGGGAGAGGGAAGGGGCCTTTACCATGATGTCCTACAGGTAAGGGAAGGCAGATACGTCCTGCAGACATAGGGATGCAATAGCTGTTATGAGGAAAGACTTTCGGTGTAGAGGTGAGACTGAAGGGTAGAGCCCTGAATTGGTAGTAGTAGTTGTTGTAACAAAAGTGTAAGAAGTGGTGGTGGCTGATCAGGATGGGGATGTGAAAGTAGGCCTCTAGAAGGTCCAGAGAAGCCATGAAATCACTCTGTCTGATGAATCTCAGGATGGAGCAGAGTCTCCATCTTGAATGCCGGACGGGCTAGTCAGCGGTTGACCCATTTGAGGTCGAGTATTGGTCTTGTGCCTCCTAATTTCTTGGGTAAAGTGAAAAAGGGAGAGTAAACGCCTATGCCCCTCTGGGGGAAAGGAACCCTCACTATGGCGGCAATGGAGAGAAGGTAGTGGATTGCCTTCTGATTCTGCCGATGTTTTGATGGGTCTCTTGGGTACCTGGCCCTTGGGGTCCGATGTTTTGATGGGTCTCACCTGCAGGTACCTGGCCCTTGGGGTCCGAAGGAGCTCTAGGGAGTAACCGTGCCAGATAATCTCCTTCACCCAGGCATCAGAAGTCCTGGAGTCCCACCAGGTCCGCAAACAGCTGCAGATGTCTGCCCACGGGGAGAGTGGGGGGAGATTGCCAGTCACTGCAGCTTATTGGACCATTTGTTGGGGAATTGCTTGGGTTGCTGTCGCTATCGGGGATGTTGCCTTGTAAGTTGCCAAATGGGTTGGCAAATCCTGTCGTGACCGGAATAGGGCTGGAGAGGTTGGCTGGGCCGAAAGGGCTGAAAGGACTGTCTGGGACAGGTGATGAGGGGAGCCTTTGCCCGAGGTCTGGTTGGGAGGGCCCTTTCCCTTGGTATCTAGCAGGAAAGGGTCCAACAACTCTTCGAAAAGCTTGGTGCCTCTGAAGGGCAGGTTGATGAGTTTGAAAGCAAACTTTCAAGAAATGGCAGGCAGATAAGGCTGAAGAGAATCGACAGAACTATGTAACTGCCAAAAGAGCAACCCAAAGAGCGGTTGCTGAAACCGGGGCAGAACACTACCAAGACCTATATGACCATCTGGAAATGAGGGAAGGGGAGAAAGACATTTACCGATTAGCCAATGCATGGAAGAAGGCTGCACAAGACATCAGGCATTATATGTGCATGAAGGACAAGAATGGCAAACTTCTCCAAGACAAACAGGAGGTTCTGCAATGATGGCAGGGTCATTTTAATGAGATTTCCAATGCTGAATTCCCACATCCACCAATTCCAGAAGCCATACCAACCCATGGACCCATTCCACTCATAACTGAGGAAGAAGTCAACAATGCGGTGGACAGAATGAAGAACTTGAAGGCCCCTGGACCTGACAATCTGCCCATCAACTTCTGGAAACTAAAGGAAGTGCGGGACACAGGGATACCTTGGCTGACTGAATGCTGTAATGAACACTGGCCATGAACCAACTGATTGGTCAACAAACATTAACAGTTCCTATCTTCAAGAACAAGGGTGACCCAGCTGATTGTGCCAACTATCGCTCAATTCACCTTCTGTCTCACACTACGAAGATCTTTGAGAGAATCCTTGATCAAAGCATTCACAGCATCACCCAATCACCATCAACTAATGCGCCTTCATTAAAGCATGTGGAGCAACTGATGCCATCTTTGCAGACCGTCAGCTCATAGAGAAACACAGTGAGAAAAGACAACCACTACACATGGCATTCCTAGACCTGGAGAAGGTATTTGATCGTGTTCCATACCAACTGATCTGGTATGTGCTTCAGAATGACGGGAATACCTGAACCACTCATTGACTGGATCCAAATACTATATAAGAACACCAGTAGCCAAGTATGATGCCCAGCCAGCTTCTCCAACAGATTTCCAGTGACAGTTGGGGTGCACCAAGGTTTGCAATGTCACCACTTCTGTTTATATTGGTCATGGATAACATCACGCATGACCCTGCAGCAGAATGCACCCTCTGGACTATGCTCTATAAAGATGATGTTATGCTTGCTTCCACCACCAGAGGTGGATTAGAGCAGCAAGTTCAAACATGGAATGATCGCCTCAACCATTTCGGACTTGGCCTCAACATCAAGAAAACTGAGTAGTTAAAGACAGTTACCACCTCTGGAATGCTTCAAATTAATGGATAAAAGAAGGTGGACATTTTTCGGTATCTGGGATCCCATCTCCAAGGCAATGGCGACATCAGTGGTGAGGTGCAAGCAAGGGTGAATGCAGCCTGGATGCATTGGCAAGAACTCACCGATGTGTTATGTGACAGACCAATGCCAACCCGTCTTAAATCTAAGATTTACAAGACAAAAATCCGCCCTGTTGCAATGTACGGCACTGAATGCTGGACAGCAACAACAGGGATCGAAAGCAATCTCCATGCCATGAAAATGTATTCTCTTCCATGCCAGAGAATACGATGGAAGGTGCTATGTCCAGAGAATAGCACCTTCCATCGTGGCCAAGACTGCCTACCAACTAGAAGTCAATGGCGGCAACCTTGCAGGCGTCCAAAACAGAGATGGCAAGATATCATCAACAAAGATATGCAAGCTATGTGCCTGCGTCCTGGAGACGTAACTGACAGTGCAAAGTGGAGTTCAATGATCCGAAAAGCGGACCCTATTTATTGGGTTATAAAATGCCAAAATCAAAACCCACTGGAACACCAAAGTGGGAAATTCGATTTGAAAATAAAATTTAAAAAATTATGAGGAGATATCAGCAATTTGAAATACTTGAAAGAA
This sequence comes from Aparallactus werneri, assembly GCA_032468035.1. Lineage (NCBI taxonomy): Eukaryota > Metazoa > Chordata > Lepidosauria > Squamata > Lamprophiidae > Aparallactus > Aparallactus werneri. The sequence continues at coordinate 1,874 of JANHFQ010148832.1, read as the reverse complement.
GGAAAACTAAAGAATAAAAAGCTGAAGAATAGTTTACACAAAAAATACAACCTAGAGGACAAAACAATAACAGAAATTATGGAAGAACTAAAACAGTGTCTAATAGCAATAGCAAAGAAAATAGAAAGATATGAAGGACAAATAAAACAATATTGTGGAAATGTCCAGTTCAGAAGAAACCAACACCTCTTCTACCAGTCAACTGATAAAAGTCAAGCCCACACTAATGTTCACCCATGTAAAGAAAAAACTCTGAACTTTTGGAAACAATTGTGGGAAAGCCCAGTGGAACATGATAAAACTACCTCTTGGATTAAAGATACTCAAAAACAAACAACACAAAACAAAATGGAGAATATTACAATACAACTAATATGGTTGCAACAACAAGTAAAGAAGGTCAAGAACTGGAGTGCACCTGGCCTGGACGAACTACATGAATACTGGTTAAAACACCTGACCAGCCTCCATCACCACACGTTTGATGAAATGCTTCAAAGTGCAACAAGCAAAGAATGGTTAACAGCTGGCCAAATATACTTGATAATGAAAGATCCAGAAAAAGGCACAGAACCAAACAACTATCGCTCAATTACTTTTCTGCCAACAACGTTCAAACTTTTTACAAGAGTACTGGCAAATTCAATATTCAATCATCTGATCGAAAACAGTTTGTACCCAGTAGAACAAAAAGGAAATTACAAAAAATCAAGAGGAACAAAAGATCAGCTGCTCATTGACAAAATGGTACTAAAAAATGCAAAGTGAAGAACTAATTTAAATATGGCGTGGATAATTACAAGAAGGCATTTGACACACTACCCCACAGCTGTATTAATGCCTGTCTGAAAAACTTTGGAATCAGCAAAAATATTTGTACATTTTTGAAAGCAAATATACAAAAATGGAAAACAGTTCTAACAGCAAATGGGGAGGACATTGGTGAAGTTAACATCACATGAGAAATCTTCCAAGGGGACTTACTTTCGCCACTACTGTTTAATATTGCATTAATTCCATTGACAATAATCCTACGAAACACAAAATTGGGCTATCAAATCTCAAGCCAACATGGCAAGATAAACATGGATGACTTAAAAATGTATGCAAAAAGCCCCACTGGACTTGAATCAATACTCAACACAGTTCAACTGTTCAGCAACGACATCAGAATGAACTTTGAACTTGAACAATGTGCTATTCTATCCATGCAGCAAGGTAAAGTGGAAAAAAATAGAAGGAATAGAACTGGGAAATGGAAGCATCTTAAAAGCATTAGCAAAGGATGACGGTTACAAATATGATTTGATTATAAAAGATTCAATATAAGATGTATACTTAACTGGTTATTGTTTCTTATTGAAAATGTATTTTGAATCTTTTAAATAAAAAAGTTATTCAAAAAAAAAAGAAATAATTTTGCATTGGAACCTTATCATTGAGACCCATTCTATCATAAAAATCACCTCCGTGACTTCATGTGCCTCAGCTTTCTTTTCTATATTATGTTCAGATATTTTAGCACGTGGGACTAAAGGCAACTAATTTGAAGTTTAATACTGGGGTGGAGATGGAGGGAGAGATACTTCAATTAGCAACTATTGTGTAGCAATTAAATTTAATTAATTCTGTAACTGCATACATCTTCAGTGTGGGCAGCTTAGGACATATGGCACATTTTTCTACCAGTGCATCTTTTACTTGCATTGACACAGCATAGTAAGCAGACTGAATAATATGCATTTAAATATAATTCCCACATATAACCAGACCCCCTGAAGAGTATAACAATTTGTTATATCTTATATCTATAAAACAGAAGCCCTGAAAAAAGTATGTTTGTATGTCGTTTATACAAATCCACATTTCTGCAC
>JANHFQ010147933.1:0-10448 GCA_032468035.1 Aparallactus werneri | reverse complement strand
CCCTAGGTGGAAAAACAGCTCAGCTGTGCTGCAAACAGAGCGAATAAAGGTAGCTATAGAGTGCGAGTGGGTGGGAGCAAAATTTTTTTTTTCAAAAACCAGCCACGGGCCAGGTAGATTGAGTCAGCGGGCCGTATCTGGCCCCCGGGCCTTAGTTTGAGGATCCCTGGCATAAAGGCTGCACCTAAAGCTGGAAATCTCTCAGAGCAAAGGATTGGAAGCTAACCACCATCTTTCTACATCTCACTTCCTGGGGGAGGGGACCCTTACTTTTCCCTGGTGTGAATGGAATAATGCCAGAAACAGTAACCTTGCTAGGTCCACGTTGCTTTTAAGGCCAGCCAAACCACCAGGGACATACAGATGGGACCCAGATTTGGAGGGGCGGGTGGGGAAGGTCACTGAGCTGCCTGGCCCACGTGTCTGCAGATGGCTTCTCTGGGAAAAAAGGCCGTGCGGGATGAGGGGCGTTGGGGAGAATAAATGCCAAACGTAGCAAAGGGGAGTTTTCCCACTGAGCCCTTCGCTCTGTTCTGCAATGAGGAAACATAGCTGCGAAGTGGCTGGCCTGGCGAACCCAAGCCATGATTAAACTGGGTTTCCGGGTCCACTTACCAACAGTTCAGACATGACGTGGTCTTCTTTATCCACCCATATTCTGTAGCTTCTGTTGCTGTTGCTTCTAAGCCTGCTTCTTCATGCACGCAATGAAATTAATGAAAAGCTGCAGGGTTTGTCCCATCGTTTCCCCAGAAGTGTGGGGTCTTTTTTTCTGATCAACTGAGATCCATTGGTTGAAGCAGGCATTGATTTACTGGCTTGTCACCCGAGCCCAGCATCGGGGTTTGAGAGAGAGGGACTCACAGTCCAAAGTCACCAGCTGGCCCTCATACCTAAGGGGGGAACTAGGACTCACCGTTCCTGCTTTCCAGCCTGGTGCCTTAACCACCAGATCTAATTCATGGTTAATTAATTTAATGAGTGCTTATCCTTAGCTACTATTACAAGTTATTTTCTGTGCCTTGCACCTTTATAGTCCAGCAATGCCCACTTGGACAGGGCTGCTCTCGGTACAGACAACTCTTGTTGGAGTCTGCTGTGATTGTTATCCTTAATCTGTGGTGAGTATTTTCGCAGACCACAATAACAAGAACAAAACTTGATTAGAGTTAAAGACCAGCAAAGCACAGTAGTAAATTGCAATAAAACATCATTAAATGAATTGTGCAAACTTCATCAAACTTCATCAGACCCCTGGCAATTGTCCTTCTGTGATGATGTGCAAGTTTCTGACAGAATTCCCACAAATTATTTCCCTTATGATGACATAATGATGACACCTCCATACATTAAGAATGTCTCAGAAACTATTGCTACCACATGGCATCAGTGTAGCACACAAACCGATTAAAGCCCTCCAAAACATCTTAAGTGAACCAAAAGACCCCCCCAGCCCAAGAAGAAAAACCAAGCGTCTTCTGCAACACGCAGTGTGAGGACTCTAACAGCCTTTATGTGGGACGTACTAGCAGGGAAGGTCCATGCACACCAATCAGCAGCCAGAAGACATGAGATAAAGCCCTTCATCTCACAACACCTGGACAGAGTCAGCCATAAATCCACCTGGGAAACTGTGAGCGCCCCAAAGCAAGCTAAATCCCCAAACAGTAGGGAATTCCTAGAAGTTTGGCACTCAGAGAAATCAGTGTTCAAGCTTTTGGAAAGTCAAAAAGAGTTTTCCTCCTCACCAGCAATCAACACTCAAAGTAGCAAAGGTTACCACCAAGAGCCCTGGTGGTGCAGTCTGTAGAGCGCTATGCTTAGAGTGCAGCTGCCTGCAATTAACTGCAGTTCGAGTCCAACCAGGCTCCAGGTCGACTCAGCCTCCCATCCTTCCGAGGTGGGTCAAATGAGGACCCAAAATGCTGGGGGCAACATATGCTGATTCTGTAAACCGCTTAGAGAGGGCTGGAAAATGCACTGATAGGCGGTATATAAATACAGGGCTATTGCTATTGCTATTCTTCGTCCAGGGGTCCCCAACCCCGGGCCGTGAACCAACACCAGGCCACAGCATGCCAAAAACCGGGCCACGCAAGCAAGCAAAGCCCCATCCATGGGTTGCAGGAAGCACGCAAAACCACAGCCCCTGCAGCCCACGGAAAAACTTGTCTCCCCACGGAACCGATTCCTGGTGCCTAAAAGATTGGGGAGTCACTGTTCCAGCCCAGCCCCCTCCTCAAGCAGGAGACCCTCTGCCTTTTCAGACAAATGGACGTCTGCATTCAGAAACGGAGGCTGCATTCAAAGTCCTATAAATGTTCCAAAAACCGTAAAAGCAACACGTTTTTAAAAGCATAAAAGTGGCGTCTGGCTTTGGCCCAAAAAAGCAGCAATAACTCCTGCGCATCGGAAGCTCTTTGGCAAGGAAGCGGCAGGTGCTTGCCCTGACAACAGACATGGCCCAATCCTGGAACGAGCGAGAGCTTTGGCCGCCTCCGGGGGAACACACCTTTGGCAGCCTTCATCTCCCCAGCTGGTGGCAAACAGGTGCGGCGAACAGAGGGATGGGATCACCGTATCTCTGGAGTAACGCAAGAGCTGGGATGGTACGCTCGCATTGTTTCCCTCTGGGGTGTTTGCATGTGTCTCACTCTGTGTGTGCGTTTGCATTTTACTAAAAATACTTGAATGATTTGTCAGAAATTTCCCCCACCTTAATGTGACTTCATTTCTGGCCCGAAGCAGCAGAAATTTGTGTTGTTGTGCTGAAGAATGAGCCCGTTGAACCACGCAGCAGCTCAGCTGAAAAAGTTTTCCTTTGGTGCAAGGGTGGTTGAATTCAGCAAGTCCTTTTAAGTCCTCAGGGGTGTGGCCCATCACTGGCCAGCTGTAGCTCAGCTCACCCTTCTGCCTTGTTCCAGCTGCCTCTTTAACCGTCTCCTGGTTCTGGCATCCAGTATGGCCTCATCCTCACTGCTCTCGGCAGACGAGGCCTGCTGGCAGCAAGTGGAGGGGCCAGCCTCTGGCACATTGTCAGCAGCCTCTGGAACACTGTCAGCAGCAGAGTCCTCCTCTCTCTCGGGCTCCACTCCTACGTCCGAATCAGACTCAGCTGCCAGATGTGCCACACGCTGCTGCTTCTGCTGAGTCACAACACCTGTGCTCTGAGGTTGGCAAGCAGACGGAGAGTGATGGGTTGCAGAGTTTAGACAGTCTGTCTCCGTTATCAATCGCTGTAACTGTTCAGGGCTGTAATTAGTCTGGGAACTGCCAAAATAGATAGGAATCCACAGATATTTGCAAACATTCAGTTCTCAGAAGCAGGAAGAAATGCTCAAGAACCAGAAATATGAGCCGAATTAAACAAGTTGTTCCCTGCGAATGCCCCTCCCCATTTGCACCTCTTTATGCCATTCACCGATCACCTGTGGCCTGGCGTCTCCGTCGGCCCCTTTTCCTCCTTGCCTACTAATTTGTCTGCAAAAGCGCGCACAAATCATTGGCTCCATTTGCTCTGCTTCGCTAGTATCAGACGCAGAGGACGACTGGTAGCTGGCAGACGGCCTGGCCTCAGACGTAGCCTCTTCTTCCGATCCTTCCCTCGCATCCAAGCCCAGCCCAGGCTCCTCCCCAGCTGCCTGCTCAGAGTCAGAATCCACTGCCAGCTCTGCTGAACGCTGGCGAAGCACAACAGCCGTCAGGAGATGGGAGGACTTAGTGGAAGTGGGTTAGATCGAAGGGAGGGGATTCGAGCTCTGCCTGCCCCATCCTGGAGCCTTCCAGCTGGGCTGGACCCCAACGCCCATCATCCCTCCCATCCCGAGTTTGGCCAAAACTTGATGAAAAGGAAAGAAGAAAAAAAATCCAGTTCTCTTCCCTGGAGGTTTTGGGGATGGGACAACCTTGGACAACTGAGACGACTTTCTCCCTTGGGGAGGGGGGGTCTTTCTCCACGTCCATTATGGGTTTTGAGACCTTCCTCTTCTTTTCAATCTCCCGCCTGCCTCTCTCTTTCTCTCCCCCTGAAAGGGAAGCTCAATTTCCACCAGACCCAGATGTTCCAGAAGATCTGCTCGGACCTCCTGCCCCACGTCTCCAAGTTGCCCCCCACCGACGTGGTCCGTTGCGTGAAGTCCTTCTCCTACCTCAAATGGCTGAGCCTGCCGTTCTTCGAGGCCTCCGCAGAGGTGAGGATGAGGGAAGGGTCTTCAGATGAGGTCCTCCCCTGTTTCCCCTGAGGGTGAGGGGAAGATGGGATGGTCTCGGATAACGCTACGGCTGCTTGCCCGGCTCGATTCCCAAAGGACCTGGGGTTGGACCTCAGGGTGAGCGGAGAGAGATCCAGAGGTGATCCTTCCAGATCCAATTCAACCTTCTATTAATTGGATTAAATGGAATTTGTGTTGTGTCTCATGGTGGACCTCCAGACCTGTGTTGGTCAACCTTGGCATGCTTTAAGATGGGTGGACTTCAACTCCCAGAATTCCACACTCACCTCTAAGCTTGGCGCCTTCAGGATGGGTGGACCTCATGGAATTCTGGGAATTGTAGTCCTCTCCTTTTGAAATTGCCACGCTGATTTGAACAACGCAGGTGGGAAATTAGAACATATTGTTTTTCCCTTGGGATGGTTGATATGAATGGCCGTTCAAAAAAAAACGATGGCAATACAGGTAGTCCTCGATTTACGACCAACATTGAGGCCAACATTAACCGTTGCTAAGTGAGACATTCGAGTTTCGCCCCGTTTTCCGACCTTCCTTGCCACCGTCGTTCAGCTAGTCGGTGAATCTGGCTTTCCCCGTTAACTTGGTCTGCCGGAATGTCGCAAAAGGGAATCACGTGACTCCCATCTCTAAACAAACGGTCGGAAGTCGAGGATTGCTTTTCGCCACTGCCTTTGTGATTTGCTGTGGGTTGAAAAATTCAGAATTCCTTTTTCCCCTCCTCAGTACTTCATCCAGAATAGCAAGAAATTTACTCTCAGCCAGCTGGTGAATCTCCTCGTTTCTTACGCCCGCTTGAATTTCCACCCGAGCAACAGAGAGGACTTTTACACCAAGGTGATTTTTTTGGGTTGGACTGTTGTGCAGTTGTGGGTCCTGGAGCTGCTACAGCCTGTGGATGAAGCTGGAATGAAACCCAGTTGTTTAAAACTGTTTATTGATTAAAATACTCTGTATAGAGCCAATACAAAATTATAGCATAGCATAGAATAATATTGTGCAGATAGCATAGTATATTATTGTGCAGTATATTACTATGTTATGCAGTATATTGTAGTATATAATAGTACTGTATAGCATAGTATATTGTATAGTATTGTTTAGTATTATATAGTATATAGTATGTATTTTATAGTACAGTATTACATTACAGTATAGTACTGTATAGCGTAGTACAGTATTGTATAGTATAAAGTAGTGTAGTATTGTATAATATATTGTAGGGTATTGCCTTAGGCTGGAAAACTGGATCATTTTGGGCCAATCACCAGGAGAAAGTGAGTTCTAGTCCCGCCTTAGCCATTAAAAACTCACTGGCTGAGTTTGGGCCAATCACCAGGAGCCAGTGAGTTCTAGTCACAATTTAGGCATGAAAGCCAGCCGGGTGACTTTGGGCCAATCACCAGGCGACTGGGAGTCCTAGTCCTGCCTCAGCCATAAAAACTAACTGGCTGAGCTTGGGCCAATCACCAGGCGACTGGGAGTCCTAGTCCCGCCTTAGCCATGAAAATTCACTGGCTGAGTTGGGGCCAATCACCAGGAGACGGTGAGTTCTAGTCCCATTTTAGGCAGGAAAGCCAGCTGGGTGACTGTGGGCCAGTCACCAGGCGATAGTTACTCAGAGACTTAGCATTAAAAAAAAACCCTGGAGGATACCTTAGAGGTCTTCTAGTCCAACCCCTGCCTGGGGCAGGAATTCCCTGACCTATCCAGGCCTTGTTTGGACAGGAGGCATAACTTTCCCTGGATTCCTTCTCGCCTTCCACCCTCTCCATCTTCTCTTTCCAGAGCCACCGCACCCTGGACGGTCAACTGGGCAGCCTCAACCCTTCCCTGCTGGTCGACCTGGTCTGGTCGTTGTGCATCTTGCAGCAAGCCGAAGCTGTCCACTTCCAGACGGTTTTGCTGCCCACGTTTTTCTCCAGTTTCTTCGGTCTGTATGTAGAACGGAAGTCCGAGGATGGGTCTCGGGGCTGGGTAGGAGCAGAGGTGGGATTCAGCCGGTTAGGACCGATTCTGCCCAGTTCAGCAAACCAGTTAATCCCACCACGGGCTGGCCTCACCCCTGCCCGGCTTCCGGGCTTCCGGCCGTTTTTCGGAAAAGGGCCCAGAAAACAGGCCAAAAAAGGAAGAAAGGCAAGAGATGGGAATGAGGACAAGGAAGGAGGGAGGGAAGGAAGGGAGAAAAGAAGGAAGGAAGGCAAGAGATGGGAATGAGATGGAAGGAAAATGGGAAGGAGGAAGGAAGGAAGAAGATGGGAAGGAGGACAAGGAAGGAAAGAAATGGGAATGAGGACAAGGAGGGAAGGAAGGGAAAAGATGGGAATGAGGAGAAGGAAGGAAGGAAAGAGATGAAAATGAGGGGAAGGAAAGAGGGAAAGAAGGAAGGAAGAAGACGGGAATGAGGACAACGAAGGAAGGAAGGAAGGCATGAGATGGGAATGAGATGGAAGGAGGGAAAGAAGGAAGGAAGAAGATGGGAATGAGGGAAGGAAAGAAGGAAGGAAGGAAAGATGGGAATGAGAAGGAGGGAAGAAAGGCAAGAGATGGGAATGAGGAGAAGGAAGGAAGGAAAGAGATGGGAAAGAGGGAAGGAGAGAAGGAAGGGAGGAAAGATGGGAAGGAGGGAAGCAGGAAGGAAGAAGATGGGAATGAGGACAACGAGGGAAGGAAGGAAAGAGATGGGAATGAGAAGGAAAGAGGGAAAGGAAACAAGGAAAGAGATGGGAAGGAGGGAAGAAGATGGGAAGGAGGACAAGGAGGGAAGGAAGGAAGGCAAGAGACTGGAATGAAGAGACAGAAGGAGGGAAAGAAAGAAAAAGCTGACAAGAGAAGAAAGGAAATAGATGGAGATGGAAATAGAAATGGAAGGAAGGAAAGAAAGAAGGAAAAGGGAAGGAGGGAGAGGAAGGGAGGAAATGAATAGGGACATGGAAACAGGAAAGGAAGAAGGAATAACAAAGAAAAAGGAAACAAAAGAGAAATAGGAGTGGGAGGAGAGAGGGAAGGAAAGGAGAGAGAAATTGAAATAGACAAAGTAGGCGGGAGAAAGAAGAGCCCGCATTCGGGATTGCCCGCCAGCCCAAGACACCCCTCCCAGTGCTCTTCCTGTGGGACGCCTGCTCAAGTGGGGGGGGGAGGGTCAGGCTAGATGACCTCTGCACTCCCTCCCACCCCTCCTGATTCTTCTCGCTTCTCTCATACCCTTGCAGGGAACTGGACGCCGGCCCGTCAGAACTCCTGGCTCAAACTTCTGCACATCAACACCACGGCCCAGCTGGAGTCTCCGGGTTACGACGGGCCCTTCTTACCGCCAGAGAAGCTGACCCTCCGGGATCTGGGGCTTGACCGGACCCCCACTTCTCTCCAGACTGACGTCAACACCATCCTCACCAAGGTGGCTGGCGGCGAGGCGAAGGTCCGTTTCGATGTGCACACACCCTTCGGCTGGAAGCTTGGTGAGAACCCCCAAGTCCCCGGGTCAGTTTGGGGGGAGGGCTTAACTCCCCAGCTATCTCAACTTGTAGCTCCCTGAATGCTCAAAAAAACCCATAGTCCTCAACTTACGACTGCCCCCCCCCGAATTTCCATTACTAAGTGAGACCTTGGTATTTTTTTCCTACTTTCTCGTCCCGGTTGTTAAATGAATTCCCCTCAATTGTTTCAGTTCAGTTTGTAACTTACATAGAAGCCAGAATGTCAACTTCGAAAGGGCCTTAGAGGTCCTCTAGTCCAACCCCCCTGCCAGGAGACACCTCCTTGGAGGTCATCCGCTTAACGGCGGCTCGCAAGGGCCGCCCTTAAGCCAGACGCTTTGGCCCCATCTTGATGGCTTTCCTGGCCGCCGTCGTTCAGCGAATCCCTGCAGCGGGGAAGATAGCCTCGCAGTTAAGTGTATACTTGACGCATGGCTCCATAGACAGTCGCAAAAGGGGATCGTGTTCACCCACAACCCCTGTGATGCTGCAAACATCATAAATACGAGTCAGTGGCCAAGCATCGGAAGTTTGATCGTGCGACCGCGACGGTCATAAGTGTGAAAAACGGCCCTTTCAGGGCTGTCATAACTTCAGACGGACTCTAAACAAACCACCATAACTCGAGGACGGCCTGAATACCATGGTTAAAATGAAGGGGGGGGAAACCACATAGAGAATTTTTGAGCGCAAGCAGTCATATTTCTGCTGGATGATTTTCGATCTTCTGAATTGTAGGTAGGCCTTGACTTACAACGATTCGCTTAGTGACCGTCAGCACGAGTCTCTTTTTTTCACTGTTGTAACTTCCGACGCGCAACTAAATGAAGCGTCCCGTCAGTTGCGGAGTAGCTGCACCAATTCCCAAACCATTTAAGCGCTCTACCTTTCCTAGAGTCGGTGGGCCATGGGTTATATGCAAAAATCTCATGTGATAAATAAACCACGCAGTCCTTTAGGGAATCCGGCTCCCCGTTCGATTGTCGGATGGTCGCAAAGGGGGATTGCGCGACCCCTGGACGCCACAACCGTCGTAAACCCAAGTCCGTTGCTGAGCGCCAGAATTTTGACTGCAATTTATTTATTTTGAGATTATTATTTTTTTATGCTGCCCAATCCAGTGGACTCAGGGTGGCTTACATGTGGAGATTAAAAACTCAATAAATACAGTAAAAATGCATTACAAAACCCCTCATTAAAATCATTAAACTAACCTAAAATCCAGATGGAAAATTTTAATTGGTTGTAAATGTAGAAAAAATGGCCCTGTTTGCGGCACCATCGTAAACTCCGTTCACGAAATGAAACATTTATAAGTTGGGGACGATCTGTACTTCCTTGCGGACCTGCGACGGTTCCGAAACCCATCATCCTCTCTGCCCCCATCTCCTTAGAAGCTGAAGCAACCGGCTTACCTGACATCCTGGGCTGAGGTGTCTTTGTTTTCGTTTAGGGACCATTCGAACTTGCGACGGCCACAAGAAAAAGGGGATTCTGGGAAAGTCCTCACACTTACGACCGTTGTCACAGTCCCACACTCCAAATTTGGGCAACTGCCATGGACAGGTTGTTCTTGTCTTACCATCTGTTCGTTTAGTGACCGTTCAAAGTTACGACAGTCGTGAAAAAAGGATTTGGGGGAAAGTTCTCACACTTACGACCGTCACCTCCATCAGATGCTCCAAATTTGGGCAATTGACTTTCACACTATTTAGCGACCGTTTTAAAAGCTACAAAGGCCCCGAAAACAGCGACTTAGGGCCGTTTTTCACACGGAACAACCTTCCCCCACGGTCGCGTGATCCGCATTCAGACCGCTCGGCATAACGACTTCTATTTATGACGGTCGCCACATTCCAAGGAGCAACGTCGATGGGGAAGACCGATCCACGGAACCTCCACTGCAGGGATTCACTTAACGGCGAGAGCCAGACAGGTCATACGAGGGGACAAAACTATCCTAGGGAAATGTCTCGCTTAGTGACCTCAATTCAGAGGCTCCCTTGCAGTCGTAACTTGAGGACTCCCCGTTAGGAGAAGGAAGAATTCAGGACTCCTCTCTTTATAGATGCTGAGATGCTGTTGGACTCCGAAAACAATCCTCTCCCCGTGGCCGAGCTTGACGCTTTATCCATGGACCGACCATCCCAAGAATCTTTGCAGTCGGGGTTGAGAAGGTGAGACGCCTCCCTACACAGGTAGGCAAGGGGGGGTTGAGAGGAGTTTCCCCCCCCCCAGAAATAGCCAGGTAGTAAAAGGGAACGTGTTGAATCTGGAAACCGAGAGAGCTTGGGGGGGGGGGTTCCTTGCAGACATCTCGGTGCCCATCTAGGTTATGGCATCAGTGCTGGAAGGCAGGAGGAATTGGCTTTCTGTATGTGAGTGTGTGTGTATGTGTTTATATACAGTATATATATAATACACACACACACACAATCTCTTCTAGCTCTTCTTGATTTTTCTTATTCTTCTTTCCTCCCTCCCTCTTTCCATTCTTCTCTTCCCCTTTTCCTTCCTTCTTTCTTGCCTTCCCTCCCTCCTTCTTTCCTTCCTTTCTCCTTTCTTTCCTTTCTTTCCTCTTTGTACTTCCTCTCTCCCTCCCTCCTTCCTTTCTCTTTGTCCTTTTTTTCCCTTCCTTCACCTTCTTTCTTCCCTTCCTTCGTTTGTGCTCCTTCCCTCTCCTTCCTTCCTTCCTTCCTTTCCTACCTCCCTTCCTTGCCTCCCTTCCTTTCTTCGATGCCTC
>JANHFQ010147192.1:0-10457 GCA_032468035.1 Aparallactus werneri | reverse complement strand
TTCCCTCAAATTTTGTGCTTGCGTAAATTTTACATTCTGGACCCATATTTTCTCCCAGGTATCCAACATTATTGGCACCATGTAGAGGGCTTTGATGTGGCATTTGTGCAGCCATTGCGTCCTCCCGGTTGGTGCGTAGGTTTTGCTGTGGCTGCTGAGGGAAGAACTGGCCACCCTGCCACGCCTTGGCTGAGGGGAGAGGACTGGTTTGCCCCTGTGGGTGTTTGGAGCTGCCTTCGGGGCCTGCTTCTTCCTGTCCCTGCATGGCATCCGGCCGGCCGGCCGGTTCCTCCCCCTGCTGGAAGGACTCCTGCCTCGGATGGCAAGACCCCTTTCGCCTTCAGCCCTTGGCTCTCCCAGGGTCCCTCTTGAATAGGTCACGGTTGCCCCAAAGGTGCTTTTTCAAGAGGCAATTGGATTTTCTTGCTTCTCTTGGAAGACGTTTCGCTTCTCTTCCAAGAAACTTCTTCAGCTCAGCTTGGACGAGAGCCGAAGAAACTGCTTGGATGAAACGTCTTCCAAGAGAAACAAAGTCCAGTTGCCTCTTGAAACGGCACCTTTGGGTCTTGAATGGAGCACGGTGGGGTATGAAAAGCGGCCCTGAGCGGACAGGGGCCGGTTCTGTTCTGGGGACCCTTTTGCTGAAGAGCAGGACACGCCTGGGGTGGCCCTCTGTGTGCGGCTGAGCCTGGCTCGGAGGGCTGAGTTTTCTGCCCTGCCTGCGGCTTGTCAAGACAAGGGGGCTGCACCTGAAGCGGGCGTTGCTTTCTTTTTTAATGCCCGACTGGCGGCAGGGCAGAGCCTCTTGCCACGCCACTGGCTTTGAATTCTGACCTGCTTCTGACATCGGCATTCCTTCCCCCTGAGCTTGAGTGGGAGAATAGGTGGGGAGTCCTGATGCGGGTTGAACCGGACAGAGAAGGTCATCCGACGTCCCTGACCCTGAGGGGTTCCAGCTCCCTGTTCCTTTCCCCCCACAGTTTGCAGAATCGGAGAATGCAAAGCCTGGGGGAGAGAGCTGGGGGTCATCCTGCCCAGCAGCCTCCCAGGGGACTCTGTGTCCACCCTCCGTGCCCAGGACAGCCCCCCTTGTTCCAAAGCACTCTGTCCTGTATTTTTATTCTTCTTTATTAAAGTTATTTGCCACCTATCGCGCCGCAGGGAATTTTAGGAAATATTTCCTGTTATTGCATCAAGCCCCAAACTTCCCTGTCCTGCCAGCCCCTCGTTTCTCGCTCTGCCCCGTCTTCCGCCTGGCAGTGGCTCTCCTGTCTCCTTGTGGTCAGCTCTTCTGCAGCCTTTCCCCCCAAGGCCTCTTGCCTCCGGTAACGCGCCAGTCAGTCAGTGCCCCTCTTTCCTTCAGGGCGTTGGCCAGCCCCCAAGAGTCGAGGTGCAGCCCCCAGAGGCCCTTTCGCAGCTGCTTGGGACCCTCTCCTTTGGCACTGCGCCCCCCCCTCTCCTGGTCCCTTCCTTATTTCTGTCCTTCCCACTTCAGCTTCTCCCATCTCTCTTCTGTGGGTCTTGGGTCCTTGCAGGTTTACTATTTGGGCAGCTGCCTCCATGTTCTACTTTTTTATACATCGTAAGCAAAGAGTGGCATGGGGCTCTGGTGGCAAAAATACTTAATAGCGTGTTTTCTGACTTAAGAATTTTTTTTAAGGTAGAAGCTTTTCTGAGTTGCTATTCTGTGGATTTGATAAAGTGAGTTTGTATCTTTGAATAAAATGTGTTGGGAATTAGAAAGGGGTCGGCCAGTGGGAGTAAAAGCTCTCTGCGCATCTGCAGCTGTTTCCTGAGCTGCTCTGCGTCTTCACGACTGGTTGAAATGGTGCTTCCTGTGTGTGTGAGCTTCTTCCAGCGCCGCCTGCACTCTGGGTGGCCTTACGGTTTAGCTCTTGCATTTCTCCCTTAAGCTTTCAAAGCTTGTCTGGAGTTTCAATAACTTTAACTTTATTGTCACTTCGAATGTACGCTAATAGGCATATGTTAAAATGAAATTACGTTGCATCCCACTCTCAAAAGTTCCCTTTTCTGGACAGCCTTGGACCCCGGGCTTCTCTCTCCTTGCCAGCTGACCCAAGTGCCCTGCAGGGGAGCTTGGCCTTGCGCACTGCTTTCACGCAGAGGGCGCCATCTTTGCTTCCCCTCCGGCTTGGTCTGCAGGTCCTGCCCTCCTTCGGTCCCTGTGTTCGACCCCCGAGTTTATAGTAGCGCCTAGTGAGTCGTCTTGGCCTTCCTGCTTCAAGGGGTGCAGGGCTTCCCGTCTGCCCCCCCCAATACTCTGCACTTGGTTGGAGACACGGATCCTCCTGTGTTTACACACTTACGATCGGGTCCCTCCTTGCTCTGCAGAACTCTACGCTGTTCCTAGTGTTTCCCCTCCTTCCTGGGCAGCCTTCTCCTTCCGTCCCTCACGGAATTCGCTAGGAGTCCCTCCTGGTATAAATGCATCCCTCTTCCTCCTCCCTGAGCCTCTTCAACAGGCAGGCATGGAGAAAGGGCCAGCCATGCCTCAGTGCTTCCTGACCCTTGTAGGCACCCGAGGTCAGCTCCGGCTGGGTCACCCTTCCCCCCCCCCGCAGATGAGTGGCAGGTCTGTTCCCCTTTCTCCTGGATCAGTCTCGTGCGGGGGGAGGTTGTTTGAGGGTGTTCCCTTCCCTTCCTCCTGGGCTGCTGGTCCGGCTGTGTTGGCTCTTCAGATAGGGGCGTAGGCCTTCTCTCCTGCCCTGCCCTGCCCTGCACCGGTCATGTCCAGCCGTCAGCGTCTCACAGGGGCCAGCCACGGCTGATTCTGGGGTGGGGAGGTCTCCCATCCCCTTCCTTGTTCCTCTGCACTTGGCCTTAGGCAGCAGGAGGAGAGCCGTCTCCCGTGAAATCGGCCTGAGTTTGCAGGCCCTCCGAGCCCTACTTCACCAGGAGCTCATGACAGAGCTTCACAGGAAGGGCCAAGTCTGCTTCTCCAGTGGGGTGATTCGGGGCAAAGGTTGGCCCTTTAACCAGCTTTGGTTCTTCTGACCCAGCAGTGACAACTCTGTGACCATTGACAAGCTGGCGAGTCCTCTGACAAGCGAAGCTGCCCCGGCACTCGACGTTCCTCCAGGTTCTGCTGCGGCTGTGGCTGTCCCACCGGGGGCCAAGAGGGACAGTAGGTGAGGACAGGAGCGAGTACTGGTTAGAGCCGGGCGCTTGCCTGCTGGCAGGCTGTCCCCAGGGATGGAGGCTGGATGCGTGTCTGAGTGGGGCTGCTCTTTCGGTTACGGGCAGGGCAGGGCAAGGTGTAAGAGGAAGGGGGTTGAGCTTAGGCGCTTCCTGCCATCTCTGTTGATCTCAAGGCACAGGCCAGTTCCCACCAAGGCACTCCCGGCGGGGCTTCCCTGGGGCCAAGCGAGGCCCTCCCTGAACCGAAAGACTTGAGTGGGGGCAGGATGTGATGGGGTGGAGGGGTTGCTGTTCTGCAGGAAGAGAAAGGCTAAAGTATCGCTGCTTCTGAAGCCGTGGGACTTAGCAATGGGGCCGTTTTCCTGAAGAGGAGGGGAGGTTTGGTCTGGGCTACCTGGGGATTTGCTCTCCAGAAGCTGTGAGGGGAGATTCGGTGGCTGCCCCTGCCCAGCCATACAGCCATCTGGGCTCCCCTTGGGAATGCGGGGGGGAGTGGGCGATGCCAGTCCCCTAGAACAGCCCCAGAAAGGACCCGGGCATCCCCACCCTGATTCCGGCTGGCCGGCTTCATCCAGGCTCTTGAATGAAGGTGGCAAGGAGACCAGCTCCCATTCCCATCTGTTCGGGAGGCACCAAGAAGGTGGGGAGTCTGGCTGCCAGGATGAATTGGACCTATGGGGAAAGGCCACCTTGGCAGCAGCTGCTAACCTCTCTTCCCCCCCCCCCAACTTTTCAACAGGAACGAGGAGCCGCCCCCGGGAACCAAGGCCCCACTGGAAGGCCCCGCTTGACGCGGGACGGCCTGGAAAGTGCCTGACTGCAGCTGGGCTGCCCACGTGTCCATTGTAATCCAGGCTGCCTTTGAAGAGGACAGGGAGCAGGTCCCCATCTTCAGTCTCTCCGTGGCTCAAGTGCAGCGTGGGCTCCTCTTCCTCCAGCCCCCTCCCCCCTCCCGGCTCCATCCAGCCATGACTGGCTTGCCCCGGTGCCCATTCTTTGGCTCGGCTTTTGCGGGCAGGAGGGAAGGACGGGCCGCGATCTCCCGGTCTTGCATCCGGGACCCTCTGCTCTCCAGGAAAGGCCTGGACTGGCCCAGGGATGTTGGGACGAAGCTGGTGCTGGAACTTCCCTGCCGGCTTTTTATCAAGCAATAACGCCTCATCAGGAAGGCGGCTGCTCCAGGAGAAGGTTGGGAGAGGGGAGCAACGGCCAGAACTCCTTGCCGCTCTTGGGAGGGAGGGAAGGAAGGAAGGCACGCCAGCGGAGGGACTGAAGTCAGCCAGCATCGCCCCTGGGAACAAAGGTGGCCTTGCGAGGAACGAGGTCCTGGAGCGTTTCTGGGGTGGGTGGGGTGGTCTCTGGAAACTTCCCCGTAGACTTTGATTTTTCCTTTGGTTCGTTTAATTTTGTAAAAATTTTAATAGAAACAAGAACTGCAATACTTTGCACTTTGGACCTCATGCCAACCTTGAACGTTGGAAGAGACATTTGAGGAAGCCACGCCAGTATGGCCTGGCAATGCCTGAGGAGCGTGAGCCGTGCCCCAGACGAGATGTGGACCCCAGGGCAGCTGGAAAGGCCCTGTGGAGCAGGGGCAGCCTCCTCCCTCCCCCCAGCATAAGAATGGCGGGTGCTGCAGAACCGATACTGTGATTTTGGGCCCTGAGTCGTCGGACAGAATTGGCACCTTGTGCCCCTCCTGGCGTTTCCTGGCTCCGGGCAGCCACCGGCTCCTTGCCAAACCTCCCTGGGACTTGATGATCCTCAGCAGTGCCATTGGTGGCAGGGGGAGCAAAATCGGATATTTTGAAATAAAAAACCGGAGCTTTTCTGGAGTGGGTGAAGAAAACGAGCTTAAATCTGGCAAGGTTACAGTCCACACACACACACACCCAACATAACAATGCTCTGTTTTTAGAAAAAACTCACAATGTGTGTTGTCCCATGTTTTTTGCAGATTAAAGGGCTGGCCAGAGACCTTTGAGGAACAAGGCCTGCCCATTTTCCTCCCACCGTGTGAGCTGTGTGGTTTGTGGTCAGGGAATTGATGGACAGAGGTGTGTCATTTAATGGGCTGAAAATTAATTTTTGGATTTTTTTTTCAATGAGGGGTTCTAAAAATATGTGGGTTTATACCAAAAATTCAAATCTTCTGTTATTTTTGCAATTGCACAACTTTTAGCTTGGTATCGTAAATCCACGTCTGTTCATATAACCCACAAAAGTATTTTGTAATCCAAATACTGTTTATCTTCTCAAAATTACCGGTACATTAGCGCTACAAAAATTAAAGATTTTTCTGCATGAATCTTATCTAGCTAAGCAAAAAAATAATCCATGCAATCATAAACTTAGAGAAAGCAATTATCTGAGTTACGAAAATGTTTAAGCTAATTTCATCCAGTCGTGTTTTGATTCATTCTTCGACATCAGCCACCAAGTTGCTTCTTGGCCTTTGCTGTAATCCTCCCGTTTCTCCTGCGCCTGCCCTCTGCTTGCTGCCTCTGTGACCTCACATCTCTTCATTGATTGGGCATCACGCGGCCACTCTGGAACTGGCTTTGGTTCTGCTGTAGTCAGTTTGCACATCAAAGGTGGCTCAGCTCCAGCAGAGTGGGTGCTCTGGCGCCGATTAAAGGCGTTTTCCTTGCACGTACAGAAAAATCTCCTAGCGAATCAGCGTCTGCAGCCCTCAAGTCAATGGTCTTTTGCACACCAGCCCTCCTCCCTTGAATGTCATCTGAACACAGAGAGTGTCTGGATTATCATTTCACTGAAAGTGCTATACTGAGCGCTGAATGGTTGCCAAAGCAGCGTCTACTACAGCTGCCTTTTGCATCTGATGCGGGCTTTCAGTCTGGAGATGTTCTACTTCGATGTTGAACCAGCAAAGGTAGCACACACCAACAGCGTGTTCCACTATCTTGTCATGATCCCAACTAACAAACCCAAGCAAAATCGGAACTCTGAGACTGAGGTCTTCCTCTAAGAACTTCTTTATTGGGTATCGGCATGATCTAATGGAAAACCAACTAAATTTTTCCCGCGGTTTCAGTGTAATTAAAATAGAAAATAACTCCTTCCCCAAAAGCCACAGGTCACGTTGGCCATTAGGTTAATCAGCGGGCTCTCCAGGCGCTCCTCCCCATCCGCCCCCTTGAGATGGCTTTGGTTCCCATGAGAAAGTTCTGGGTTTCGTCTAGCAACCTATTTCATTCTCCCCCTCCCCCCTCTGTGTGTCAACTGAGGAATAGGAAAAATGGCTCCTGCCAGATTTGATTTGAAGTTGATGCTATCATTCTTAAGTTTTGGAGAGTTTTGCCTTTAAAGCCATGTTTTGAAACCCATAATTGACAAAGCCTGTTTTCAGTTCGGTTCTGTTTTCCACCAGTGTGAATGGTTTATGGGGCTCATTTCCAGAAGAGCCAGATCTGTGGTAAGTTATCCTGTCGTCACTGCCTGTGTGATCCTATATCCATACATTTGATCATATCGCACGTATCTGAGAAGGCCTCACAGGGTTCAGTCGGGAACAAGTCTCCGCCAGTCCCAACTAGGTTGCTGAGTGGAGGGGATGTTCCCAGCCTTCCTTTTTAGAAGCCATTGCAGGTCAGTTATCTCACTCACAGAAAACGAAGCCAGCAGTAGTAACACTCTCAGACAAAATAATGTTTAACAAAAAGAAAAAGACAGCTGAACCTGTGAAATGAAACAAAATGTTAAAAGTTATATTTATGTAATTACTAAGAAAGCACATCTAAATTATAGTAAAGTAACGAAAATATCTTTACATTCCCGAAGGCATGTTTAGTTTAGTTTGTCATTGCCCCTCATACAACGAAATTAAATGCCATCTTCAGTGTACATTATAACTATAAAAATAAAACACATCTTTCACGTTCTATACAATTGAATTGAAAACCCCTGATATTGCATTAATGTTGCAGTAGAATTCAATATAGTTACTGCTCTGGGATAGAAGTTGTTTTTCAGCCTATTTGTCCTTGTTTTTATTATCTTGTACCGTCTGTCAGATGGTAATACTTTAAAAAAAGGGTGCCCACGATGAGAGGGATCTTCCAGAAAGTTTGGGACTTAAGGCATCGGGAGCTCTGAAGCTCTTCCCAAGAGGGGAGAGGGTGACCCACGATCCTCTGGGCAATGACCTTAACCCTCTGCCCCTGGGCAAGTGGCACACCAGACACGGGCAGGAAGTTAAAATGCTCTCCCTGGTGCAACGGTAGAGGGTCCCCAGCAGTTTTTCATTCGGTTGCTGTTTCCTGAGAAGCCTCCGGTGGTATAATCTCTGCTGGGCCCTTTTTACCAGGGCTGCAACGCGAGTGCCCCAATGTCACAAGTTTTCAGTATCCCTAATCGTTGAAAGTTCAAAAATTGGACAAGCTATGGCTGTTGATGGCTGTTTCTGTCCATGCACTAATGCTCAGCGTGGAAAATAAAATTGGCATTCTTCGCCTAGAAGGACAAATTAATACAGAGTCCTCACTTAACAACCATTTGTTGACTATACGCACTTTTGTTGGCAGGGTGATGTCTCTGCTTTTTAGTGTGCTGTCTAGATTTGCCAACGCTTTCCTCCCCAGGAGCAAGCGTCTTTTAATTTCTTTAATTTCTTTTTTACATAGGGGTGACCAAAACTGGATGCAGCATTCAGTTGCAATGGTGGCCTTCCCAAGGCCTTATAAAGTGGTATTAACACTTCACGTGATCTTGAGTCTATCCCTGTTTATGCAGCCTAGAACTGCATTGGCTTGGTTTGTTTCATACCCAGCTTGGATATCATGTATTATAGCAGTCAGCCTGTCTACCGCTTCATTGATTTAGTCTACAGTCCTGTGTAAGATATAGTTAAGAGGCCACGATAAGACATGCAGGAATGTTCTGTAAAATAGTGAAAACTGCAATTTTAATATAGGTACATTTGATAGGAGGCTTATGGTCAAGAGTACAACATTTATTGTTTAAAAGGAAAGGCAATCTTTTGCTTGCTTGGGGAAAAAAATAACATAGTTTGCAGCTTGGGGAAAAAATAGTTTGCACATACTGTATACATTACTTTAAATGGCTCCCTGTAACAAAACTTCACTTTAAGTAGTTGATGTTGGCTCTTGTTTATTAATCATATTGGCCCATAGCTCTGGAAACGTTAATCTAGGGATTTGCTGAATTCATTGTATACTTAAACTTTTCTCTTTCCACAAAAATGAAAACCAAGCTATTAAAATTCTGTCAAAGAAACAAACAGGCAAAATCAGCATTAGTGCCCAATTTTTTTTTTAAAAAGAAAAGACACTTAAAAAAAGAGAGGCCAGATAAACGGATGCAGACTTCATCCAGCTAAAACCTTTGGAGAATAAACCTTAAAAGTTGGCATGTCACTTGCTTTGAATGTCATTAGATGTTTTGGTGGGAGGATACATTCCCTGTGAGGTCCTTTGTGCTCTCTGAGCTTGGTTGTTTTCTTGTAGACGTTTCATTACCTGACTGGGTAACGTTATCAGTGCTAACTTCACACCCTTCTAGCCCTGATGATGTTACACAGTTGGGTAATGTCAGATCCCAGAGTTGGCCTCCTACAGGCCCGCGGCTAAACCTCTCTCTTTCCCCAGCACAGCGGCTCAGGGAAAGAGGAGAGGTTTCGCTCCCCTTTGAATTTCCCACGGGTGGCTTTTGTGCTTCCGTGGCTTTTACGTGAAGCGCACCAGCCATCCACGGCAAATTCAAAAGCACCGCCCTCCCTGCCGCCGCCGCCCGCCGTTCCCCGCCAAGGGAAACACAGCAAAAAGAGAGAGAGGAAGAGAAAGAGAGGGAGAAAGAGAAAGAGAGATGAGAGGGAGGGGGAGAAAAAAGGGATAACAGACAAATATGACAGCGGGAGAGGCAGAGAGAAAGTGATGAGAGAGGGAGGGAGAGAGAGGAAGCTACAGAGGCGGAAAAAACATGGGACAGGGAGAGAAAAAAGGATGAGAAATAAAGACATGGAAGAGAGAGGCAGAGACAGAGATGGGGAGAGGCAGGGAGAGAAAGATGAGATGAGACATGAGAAGGAGAAACAGATGGGATGGGATGGAGGGAGAAAGAAAAAGGAGGGAACAGGGACAGGGAGATAGAGAGAAGGAGAAACATACATGTAAGAAGGAAAAAGGGAGAAAAAAAGACAAATGGGAAAATGAAGTGCCACAATTACAAATAGGAAAAAAAAATAAGACAGAGAAGGGGAAGAGGGAGACAAATCAGAGAGAGAGACACACACACAAACCACGGGCAACGCCAGGTATTCAGCTAGTGCATAATAAAAACATTTGTAAATGAAAAGGACGACAGGTAGGATGACACTTTTCGAGGGAGGACAGAACTTACAAAAGGAGGACTATCTTCCCTAAAGGAGGACGATTGGTCACCTTACCATTATCTAAAACATCATGAAGGAAACTAGTCTTTTAAATCAGGGGTCCCAAACCCTGGGCCACAGACAGGTACTTGTTCCTTGCCTTTTAGGAACCAGGCTGAGTATCTGGAATAGAGTAGCAGGTGAGCAAGCAAAACTGAAACCACCCCCACCCCCACCATTCTGTGGAAAAATTGTCTTCCATGAAAGCAGTTCCTGGTGCTGAAAAGGTTGGGGATCACTGTTTTAAAGAATGGTTGCAAAAGGAGCATATTTTTTAAATTTAGAATTTTATGGCTAAAATTTTGCTAATCTGATAGATTTTCTTTATTTTATTTTTTTTTAAGTTCTATTACATATTTATCCAAGCACCTCCTCTGAAATATAAATGCATTATGCATAGGCTATTGGATTTATTTTTATTTGCTTTAGTTGGCATTAATTGGAATTCTAATGCTGACAAAAATGTCCTTTTTTAACTAAGAGAATATTCTCCCTGTCACTGAATTTAAAAAGAATTGGAAAGAAAAGTAGTTTTTAATAGCACAAAGAGAAATAGAAAACATTTCTCCGAGATAACTGATTAAGTAAATGTATTTCCTTTCTTTAATCTATTAAAAACCTTTTTAATTAAATTATCTGTGGAAATCCTTTGTGTCAGCAAACCTCTTTAAACAGAGTTTAAGTTATTATAGATCTATTAATGTACTTTGCTTTAGTTTCTTTACAAGGATGAAAAGAAGTTTTTCTTTAAAAAAAATTAACAGTAAGAAATGTTGGAAATGTATGCAACCTGAAGGAACATTTTATCATGCTTGGTTCAAGGTGCTGGTGCTAACCTTTAAAGCCCTTAATGCGCAAGGTCCGGAATATTTGAGGGAGCATCTGGCTC
>JANHFQ010147120.1:0-10458 GCA_032468035.1 Aparallactus werneri | reverse complement strand
CCTGAGGAGGCCGACTCTGTGGGAGCGAGTCGGGCGATGGGAGGCTATTGGTGGCAGAAGGTGGTCTTGCAGATACTTTGGTCCTAAGCCATGTAGGGCTTTGAATGTCATAACAAGTACCTTGAATTGCACCCGGAAGACTACCGGAAGCCAATGCAGACCGTGCAGGAGTGGTGTGACATGGGAGTACCGTGGTATCCCCATGACTACCCGCACAGCTGCATTCTGCACCAGTTGAAGCCTCCAAGTGTTCCTCAAGGGCAGCCCCAAGTAGAGAGTGTTACTGTTGTCTACCCTCAAGGTGATGAGGGCATCACGATCCAGGAAGGGTCGCAACTGTATTGGTTGTAAGCCACCCGGAGTCCCATTGGGAGCAGGACAGCATAGAAATTTTAATAATAAATAAATAATAAATAAATAAACTGGCATACCAGGTGAACCTGGACAAAAGCCCTCCTGGCTATGGTGGTCATATGATCTTCAAGACTCAACCGTGAGACCAGGAGGACACCCAGATTGCAAACCTTCTCTGAGGGGTCAACATCCCCCCCAACAATAGATATGGACTATAATGGACAAAATGTGATGCTGGTATCCACAGCCACTCAGTCTTGTCGGGATTGAGCTTTAACCTGTTCGTCCCCCTCCAGATCCGCACAGCCTCTAGGCACCGGGACATCACATCAAGGGCATCATTGGGTGGAAATGAAAAGCTGGGTATCATTACCGTACTGATGATGGCTCACCCCAAACCGCTGGATGATCTCACCCAGCAGCCTCATATAGATGTTGAAAAGGAGAGGCAAGAGAACCAACCATGAGGCACCCCACACAGTAGGGGTCTTGAGGTCGACCTCTGCCCTCCCATCAACACTAACTGCGACCAATCGGAGAGGAATGAGGAGAACCACCATAAAACAGTGACTCCCACTCCCAACCCCTCCAATCGGCACAGCAGGATACCATGGTCGATGGTATCAAAAGCCACCGAGAGGTCAAGTAGGACCAGGACAGAGGAACAACCTCTGTCCCAGGCAAGCCAGAGATCATCAACCAATGCGGCCAATGCCATTTCAGTGCTGTGACCAGGCCTGAAATCCAACTGAAATGGATCCAGATAATCCGCTTCCTCCAGGAATTGAGGAAGCTGACCAACCACCACACTCTCTACAACCTTCACCACAAAGCGAAGGTTGGAGACTGGATGATAGTTATTAAAAAGAGCTGGGTCCAAAGCAGGCTTCTTGAGGAGGGGTCTCACCACCACCTCCTTCAAGGCGGTGGGAAAGAACCCCTCTCTCAAAGATGCGTTGATAACTGCTTGGAGCCAACCTCGTGTCACCTCTCTGGTGGCCAAAACTAACCAGGAGGGACACGGGTCCAATAAACATGTGGTAGTGTTCAGCCTACCCAAAATCCTTTCCATATCATTGGGAGTCACAGGGTCAAACTCATCCCAGATAACATGCTCAAGCCCTGCCACCATCAACTCATCGGACCCTGTCCAGTCAGAATCCAAGCTTGTCTGGATCTGAGCGATTTTATCCTGCAGATACTGTACAAATTCCTCAGCCTGTAAAGGATCTTCCCTCACTCCTAAATTCAGTAGGAAGCGGGTCACTCTGAACAGGGCAGCTGGGTGGTTATCCACGGATGCAATAAGAGTGGAAAAGTGCAAACACTTTGCCACTTTTATCGCCACTAGATAAGACTGAATATACATTCTTAACAGTGTTCGATCAGATTCAGCTTATATACCAGGGCCTAAACTACCCAAGCCAAAGATATACTCTATCTGAACAGCTGTCTTGCTTCTTTCGCTATCATTCTCCCTTCCGTCCCTTTTTCTCTTTTTCTTTCTTTCTCACTTTTCTTTCTTTTCTTTCTTGTCTCCCTTCTCTCCTTCCCTTCCTCCTTCCCTCTCTCCTTCTAAGGCTAGGATATTACTATAAAGAACAATAAAGAACAATAATTCTAGGTACCCATATAGTACCTAGAAACCAGCCTGGGAATTTAAAAAAAAAATCGTAGAAAAAGGTTATGGCAATCCTCTTTCAAATTATTGGTAAGGAAAGTTCCTATCCTCACATTTGACTTGGGGAAGTCTCGTTTGTGGGAAAGGTGCAAGCACTCTATACAGCATATGTTTTCAATTTTCTTTATGCATTTTTCTTCCGTTTCAGTAAACCAACTGGAAACAAACATAAAGGGACAGATTGCAGAGTCCAGTAACAGGCAAAGGTTACCAAGTGGAGGAAAATTACTTGCACAAAGAAACTCACAGACTTAATTGTGTGTAAGCAACAGCGTGTAAGGAAATAATTGAGTAGTTAGTGATACTATGAAGGTGTGTGTGAGAAAGAAAGAGAGAGGGAGAGAGAGGGAGATTGCTATATGGTGAGGCAAGCAGAGTGGGCAACAACACAGATATGTGAAATTAGATATATGAAATTATCTCTGCTTCTTCTGAAACTGGGCAAGTTTAAATTGCTGTACACCCTCCAAAGAACACAAAACACAGCCATGTGATACACATGGGAACCCCTTGCAGGATGTTCCCAAGCCAGCAGCTGCCACCCCCCTGATCTCTGCATTTGTAACTCTCACCAGATACTTTCGCAAAAGGTTGCTGCTTAAAAAAAAATATATCCCTCCGTCATACCCTCCCTGCTTTTGCTCCCTTTCTTTGGTGAAGTCCAGCTATCAGAAGCAATGCATCCCTAATAATTGCTGATTGGCTTGTTGGTGAGTACATATGAAGTAGAATGGGCTTTTTTCCATTTCATGTGTGCTTGCTTGTATCAGAGCAGCCAAGGAGATAAGCACCAAACAAACGAATGCTGTTTCTCAGAGTTGTGCTTTCTTGCTGCAAGAAGAAATGGCATTCCAGCAGGATTGAGAAAGGTGAGAACAAAGCACAGCATTCCAGCAATGGGGAGGTGGGGGGAAGGAAAAAAGCCCATTCTACTTCGTACATACTCACCAGCATTTTCTCTTCCAGCTCGCTAGTTTGGGCATTGGGAGCTTGATCTCCGTGAGCACCTGGAGTTGCTGCTGTGCTACTTCATGGAAACCAGGGAGCTTTAAATGGCAGCACACAGCAGCATATTTGAATGCCTTAACAAGCCCGCTGGTGGCTTCAGTGTGCCTTTCCTCCCTGTGGAAAAGTGTGGGGAATCAGAGTGTGGGCTGACTGGTTACTTCCAGCAGCCATGAGGAACCCAGGCTTGGAGGCTGGAGCTTGTTAAGGAGGACCGCTCCTCCACTGGGCCATGCGTTTTCAAACGGCTGCTTGAAAATGCATGGCTCAGTGTGGTCCTCCTTAACAAACTCCAAAACTGCTCCAGACGCCAAGGGCACTGGAAGTAACCAGTCAGCCCATGCTCCCCCCCCACCTTACTCCAGGGTCAGTCTGATTCCCCACACACATGGGTTAAAAAAATTTCCCATGTGGAGGAAAGGCTGAGGCTGAGGCTGAGAGAAGTGGTAGGAGATGGAGGGTGAGAGAAATGGGCAACAAGCACCCTTCCCAACCCCGCTTCCCCGAGGGGGTGCCTGGCTATGCTTATGGTTACCTCTGCCTCGAGGCTTCTGCTGCTGGAGCAGGTGGGAGCAGGCCAAGGCAGCTGGGTGAGTCTAGTCTAGGTGAGCAAGGAGGAGTGGAGATCAGCGAAGGAAGGCAAAGGCAGAGAGCTGGGCTATGGCTGCTATGTGGTAGGCCCCAGAGGAAGGCAGGCAAGCTGGCTGGGCCACATGGGAGGCAGCTAGGCTGGGATTTGGGGCTTGCTTGCAGGCTTACCCAGGCAGATCAGGACTGCTCAGCTGGGCTGTGGGGAGAGTGCTGCATGGGATGTAGCCATTGCAGCGAAGGCAGGCAAGCTGGCTGACCCATGGCAAGCAAGGGAGCCAGACAGAGCAGCAGCAGCTATGCCAGGCAAGTGAGTAACTGGACGGGGAGGAGAGGGGAGGGTGGGGAGGGTGGGGAGGGGAGGAGTCAACCAGTGGCACGATTTGCCAGTTCTCCGAACTGTGCAAAATCATAACATCTGATTTGCCTGAACCAGGCCAAACCAGTAGAAACACACCCCTGATTGACACCAACCTAGCCCACAGATTTATGGCTGGCTAAGTCCAACTGGCTAAGTCCAGAGTGGCTGCCCCCATCCTCTTCAAAGAGGAAAAAGATGGATCAATGAGGCTCTGCATGGATTTTAGGAATTAATGCTATATGCATGGAGAACATGCACCCACTCCCCCTCATGAAAAACATGCTGGCCCACTTGCCCAAGTGGAATATGTTCACCAAATTGGACCTACGAGGGGTGTACGGAGTGCGGATCAAGGAAGGACACAAATGGAAAACTGCCTTCAACTGCCCCTTAGGCAGCTTCCAATTCAAAGTAATGTCTTTTGGCTTGCAAGGAGCCCCTGCAGTCTTTATGCAACTGATAAATGAGGTACTACATGAACACCTTAATAAAGAGGTCCTTGTGTAGTTAGATGACATCCTTATTTTCACTGTGACCATAGAAGAACACATTAAGCTAGTACGTCAAGTATTGAAAAAACTAGAGGCTAAACTATATGCGAAGCTGTAAAAATGCAAATTCCATAAGACCAACCTTGACTACCTGGGCTACCGGGTGTCAAACAATGGTGTAGAAATGGACCCGGCTAAAGTTAAAGCTGTTTTACACTGGCAACCCCCTCATAACAAAAACAGCTTCATGTCAATTCACAAAGCTTTCCAAAGCTGCTCCCGAGTTGCCATAGGCAGGGGGATGGGAATCGTGCCTCACAGCTGCACCAAGGAATTCACACCTCAGTCGAAACAAGACATAGCTTAGCCAGCCAAAGTCAAGGCCATCTCCATGGAGATCCGCAACAGCTGGAGGGAGTGACTTCTATAACCCGTGAAATTGTTTTGTTGGGGAATGTGACTGGTGACACACTCTGGGGGGAGGAGGAAACAGGGTCAAAGGCAAGGTGCAAATTAGGTGAAGCCACCTCTGGCTTCACCTATTGTAGGTCATGCTGACATTATGCTTCTAATAAACAACTGGATTTTTCTTGTTAAATGGCTTGAGACTCTTAATTTTATTAGGGCATTTGTAAGAACCCTGATATCAAGACAACTCTCCCAAAACTAACAAAAAATGATCAGGATTCCTGCACTCCAGACTCTCTACTTGCTCTTTGATACCTGGGGTGTGTGGAGAGAAACTGAGGCTGCCATGGCAGAGGGAGGAATCTCTGAAGAAAGCCTGCTTCTGGCAGCCCAAAAGGAGGCAGATCCTACTTCCATTCAGGAAACTCCAGGCCCACCTCAGTGACCAAATTAATTCAATTCATAATGAATCCCAAAATGACAGAGATTGTGATACTAGAGCTCTCCTGGCTAGACAACTGGGGGCTGACTATCTGCTGGAAAGGAGGCAGCCAGAGGCTAAAAATAGCAAGAGGCCCTCAACCCCCTCTGCACCAGCAAATAGAGGCATTGCCCACACAGGAAATTCCCTCCAGGGCCCCACCAGAACAACTGGCAACCACCTCCAAACAAACCCCAGAGGCTGAACAGATCCCTAGAGAATACCAGGACCTCATCAAAGTGTTCAGTGAAACCAAGTGTGATGTCCTACCCACCACTGCCACACAATGGACTGTGCCATCAAAATAATCCCTGTGGTCAAGCTTCCCAAACCCAAACTGTATGCCATGGGGTCCCCGGAAATGCAGGGGGGAGGATTTTCCTAGCTGATGACCTCTCCTGCATGTCCCAATAAAATGCGAACAGGAGGAGGTAGTAGATGCCATCATCCCCCTTACCCAAACCGTGGCCCAAGTGGCCACTCACCAACAATGCCACAACCGGCAAGGCCAACTTGCAAGGGATTTAACCTTGAAACTCAAAAACAAACTGGAAGTAGACCCCTTGTTCCATGACAATCAACACATCTTGACAAAAAGGGAGGATTAATGTGGAAGGGGGCAAAATTGTACATCCTCAAGTCCCTACACATCTCAATCCTCCAGAGAAGCCATGATGTCAAATCAGCAGGCCACCTTGGGGTCCTAAAAACTTTACACCTAGTGAGGAAACAATTCTGGTGGCCTGGCATTAAAAAAGATATAGACAATTATGTAAAAAGCTGCACCATCTGTGCTACAATGAAAAGGAGACCAGGAAGACGCCCCCCCCGGGTTGCTGCAACAGGTGGCAGAGACAAGACCATGGGAGGAAATCACAATGGACTTTATAGTTGAGCTGCCAATCACAGTGATTTTGGGCTGATTGACTTATTCTCCAAGCAGACACACTTCATACCCTGCAGAGGATTACCCTCAGCCCACCAGCTAGACAAACTCTTCCTGAAGCACATCTACAGCCTGCATGGAGTACCCTGCAGAATAATCTCGGAGAGAGGAGTCCAATTCACGGTTAAGTTCTGGAGGGACTTCTCGCAGTCCATTGGGTCATCCCAGGGCCTTAGCTCAGTGTTCCATCTGAATACCAATGGCAAGGCAAAGAGACTTAACGTCATGGTAGAACAGTATGTGAGGTGCTATGTGAACTACCAACAATCCAAATGGGCAGACTTATGCCATTCACAGAGGTTGCTTGCAATAATGCGGTTCAAAGTAGCATGGGGTTAACCCCTTTCAAGGTAGTAAGGCAAATGGTATGGACTTCATCCTAATGCCGGAATACTCAAGGGAACCCCCCTCCTCAGTCAGTTTGACTGATTGGCTGTCAATGCTAAAAGCGGCATGGGAAAATGTCAAGGAAGTGCTAGCTAAAGCGGCAGAGACCTATAAGCAACCGGCAGACAAACATCAAGCTCCACAATGCTGTGAAAACTTGGTTATGTCAGCGGGCATGGGATTAATGACCCTTTGGATGGATTACAACGACGATTATGAGTGATGAGGAGTTTACAATATTTATAATATTTATTAATTGGATCATGTATTTTACTATTAATTAATTTTGTATTTTATACTGTTATTATATTGTTCTTTTATGTTGTAAGCTGCCCAGAGTCCTTCGGGAGTTGGACGGTGTAGAAGTCTAAATAAATAAATAAATAAATAAAATGCCCATTCCAAGTGGGGGAGAAGGTCTACCTATCGACAAAATAGTTAAGGCTAAAGCTTCCCAGCAAGAAGCTGTGACCTAAGTTCATGGGGCCATTCCCCATAGTAAAGATTATCAACCCGGTCATGGTGCAACTGAAGCTGCCCCGACTGCTAGGGAGAATACACCTGGTATTCCACAGCAGCCTCTTAAAATATGTGGTCAGGTTGACCTTGAGGCCACCACCCTGTGAGCCCCCAGATCCAGTGGTCATAGGGGGCAAACCCATTATGAGATACAATACATCCTTAACTCTAGGTGGCACAGGGGGCAATTCCAATACTTAATCAAGTGGAAGGACTACCTGCTATTAGAGGCATCATGGTAAAGAGCAGAAACATCCAAGCCTCATAGCCAGGTTCCATGAAAAGAACCCAACCAAACCTGGTGAGGGGATGACACCCTTAAATGATACACCTGTACTCAAATTGTTTTTCTCCCCAAGTTTTTTATTTTTATTTTTTATAAACATATCAATGCATGAACAGTGTCATACATTTTGATACAAATAAAGTAGTATTAATTATATTTGTTTCATTTAACAGGCTTACATATATAATTCTAATAATAATAATATACATAATTATGATAACCATCCAGGGGATGGTAGAGGACAGGAAGGCCTGGAGGAACGTTGTCCATGGGGTCGCAATGGGTTGGACACGACTTTGCAACTAACAACAACAACAAAGGGGAAATAAGCCAAACGGTAAGTAAATGAAATAATTAAAAATTGACTTCTGACCTCCGTCTCAGGAAACTTTTGGATTTGGATGGACAGAGAGACCCTGGAAAAATCCCCTTTAGAATTGTGAAGTCACATAGGCTCACCTTCAACTTGGTGTGTTGTTCTTTGTGGGAACACAAAAGTTCTTCTGTGCACTGGACGTTGTTGGGAAGTTCTGTCTCCGCCAGGTTTGTTCCAAAGGCCTGTAACATCTGTGCTGTGGTTTTCACAGTCATGGCAAAATTTTCAATGGCCTGGGTGGAGGGTGCATATTAAAACGAAAAAGCATCAGCTACCTTGATTCACAAAGACAAGGAAGTATTCATGTAAATTCATGCTGGTTTTAACCTTTAAAGCCCTTAATGAGCAGGGTCCGGAATACTTGAGGGAGCATCTGGCTCCGGTTTCCCATCATCTGGTTCGCTCCCACAGGGAGGGCCTCCTCAGGGAACCGACGGCCGTAGAATGCCGCTGGGCTGGGCCCAGGGGGAGGGCCTTCTCTGTGGGGGCACCCGTGTGGTGGAATCAACTTCTACCGGCCCTTCGCACCATCTCCGACCTCTGGTCCTTCCGCAAGGAATTGAAGATGTATTTATTCCAACAGGCCGGCCTGGATTAGTCATCAAGTTTACTAGGGTGGGGGTGAGGTAATGTATTTTAAAGTATTTTAACCTTTATGTTTTTAATAGGGTTTAGTTTAATAATTTTTTAATTGTAAATACTGTTTTTTATTCTACCCTGGAAGCCGCCCCGAGTCCCAGGAGAGGGGTGGGGTACAAATTCAAATAATAAATAAATAAATAAAAAGACCAAAGTAATACAAATTATTCATTTATTTGGAACTAGCTTATTACCCGGCTTCGCATGGGGAAAATGGGGCCTGCATTCCTCCCTCGCTGTATCCTCATGCTGCAAGCAGAGATATATGCAGCCTACAATTCCCAGCGTTCTTTGCCTGGTTTGCATTCCTTGCCTCTATTGGCTGGAGAGCCTCCTCACTCATCCTGCACATGCCCAGTACAGCTGTGCTGCTGTTTTGGTGCAGAGTGTCCCCTTCGCCACCCTTTTGTGGGGGCAAAGAGCCCCCCAAAATGTTTGATACCCCCCCAGTGCTGATCTCGCAACGGCAAGGTAGGTATGTGACAAGTTTGGCCGGGATAGATGCAGGCGTGTAAGTACTTATAGCAGACATACACACACACATCCATACACACACCTTCCTTTTATAGATATAGATTACTGGGCATAAACAGGATGGTGAGTGTCACCTAATCCTAACAACACCTAGTATGGGACTCGGTCCATGATAGAAAGCTGGTGGAGGAGTAAGACTCCTGATATTTCAACTAGGTGTGGGAGATCCATACTGGATACTTACCACAACCATCTTAACCTTTGCTAAGGACGTTTAGTGCTAAGCACTAAATTCATTAAAGCATAAGGCTGGAGCCCCACCGCCCAGCTTAATCAGGTTTAGAAAGAAGCTTACATTCTTTGTAAGGGTCATTTTTAAAGTCCTAAGGGGGAGGGGAGGGAAAGGGCCTCTTAGCCTCCTGTTGATTATTAAATGACAGGTTGTAATATATCAAGATGGTAGGACTACACTAGCAGAAAGAAAATGCATCGCGTTTTCCAGAATGCATCTGGGAAAAGGCACAGACATTGTAGAGCCCAAAAGCGATAAAATAGGCCAATGATCTTCCAACCTGTAAATTTTAATTTAGGGTATTCCAATCACGACAGATTCCAAATCAGAAACCACGTCAAGTGAGGGAAACAGCATGGAAATATGTACCCACAATATCATAAGGAATTATGATTAGACTTCTGTATGAAACCAAGCAAAAGAGCACGTTTTCCTGGCGGAAGATCTGCTAGGATCCTTCGATCTCTCTCCTTGTCATTGGACTCTGCCCAGAAGCACTGAAATTGGAAATGCAAGGGTTGGCGAGGGATCCACCACGATCTCTCTTCCCACAGGTGTTACAGCTGCAACCTGCAGTCCCAACCACCCAGATCTGACTGGAAAAGATGTTGCCTTCCGTGATAACCTTCAGCATCTACCTGTTCAAATGACACTCCCGGGTTAAGCCTGGTAATAAGATGCATCGCTTTCAGCCTGGAAGTAGCACCTGGTTGAAAAATGTTAGTGCCATCATGCCCAGCCTTTCTCCACTTGGTTTTCTCCAGCTGATTTGGACTGGAGTTCTCACCATCCCAAAATATCATGCCTATGCCATGTGAAGGTGTTAGGTGTTATAGGGACATGCCATCTGGTGGGTCTCAAGTAGAATCTTTGTAGAAAGAAATAGCATAGATATCGGTAATTGCTGCCTTCGAAGAGGTTGTTCCAAAGCTGCCCTTCCCGTAAGTGGCCTTTCTTGGTTTTTTTCCCTTGAAAATATTTTGCTTTTCATCCAAGAAGCTTCTTGCCCAAATTAGGGTGCAGACGCTTCTTGGATGAGAAATGAAACATTTTCAAGAGGGGAAAAAACCTTTGGGACAACCATGACCTGGATCAGGGATCCTCAAACTAAGGCCCGGGGGCCGGATACGGCCCGCCGACTCAATCTACCTGGCCCATGGCCGGTTTTTG
>JANHFQ010145731.1:0-10475 GCA_032468035.1 Aparallactus werneri | reverse complement strand
CCTGGTGGGCAAAGGTCATTCAGAGGGACTCCTCCCTCCTGGCCCAACCAGGTCTCCATGATGCATGCCAGGTCGGCTGACTCCTCCTCGACTAGTTCTTTAACGAGGGGAGCCTTATGAACCACCGACATGGCATTTAAATAAACCACCCTCAGCCCAGGGGCCCGCGACTCCTCACTCCCGGAAAACAGGGATGCGCGCTCCCGCTGGTGCACACTACACACTACAGCTCGCAACCAGTGGGAGCGCGTCCCCGAGTATGATATGGCCCCCGGTGCCATCTGGCGCCTGATCCAACCACCAGCTTGATCCGCCGTCCCACCTCTGCCCCAAGCCCATAATTCTTCTGATTCTCCACCCCTTTTACAGAGGTGGCCTTAGATTTGGTCAGAGTACCCAACATGTTTCTCCCAGAAACACCCACAGAACTCCCCACCCTCCTCCCTAACCCTCTTAAATATCCCGCTAAAAAACATAGTAGGGGTCTCCTTTTACCAATCTGGAGGCCCTTCCCCTCACCCAACCTCCCTTCCAAGCTCTCACCCGCAAACTGCATGTGGCATTCGTCATCAGAGAGAATGGTGGTCTTTACCCAGGAGTCGGGGGAACCCTTGAGGGCAAATAGTTCTACAGCTGTATAACAGAGCATCCAGGGAGTAATCTCCATTGGGCCAGGAAGGTGGCTATGGGGGAGATCTTAAAATCCTGAGGTCCATGCGATTCAATTTGGAGCCCAGGCCGTTGCCACCCCGGACCAGGCCTCCTTCAAGTACCCGATCTAAAGCTCTGCTGGACTCCCACCCCAGCAGGGGCACCAATCACCCTCTCATGACGATGGTCTCCGAGGGCCTCAGGAGAATGTCCAGAGTGTCCTGCGGGGGGAGGGGGGAACAATAAATAGTTCTTCCCCCCTTCTTTCCCATACC
The DNA here is from genome assembly GCA_032468035.1 of Aparallactus werneri. NCBI lineage: Eukaryota > Metazoa > Chordata > Lepidosauria > Squamata > Lamprophiidae > Aparallactus > Aparallactus werneri. The sequence continues at coordinate 9,549 of JANHFQ010145731.1, read as the reverse complement.
ATGTCTATGACCCGAATCTTAAAAAGGGGGGGAAACAAAACAGAGCTATGAGAGGTTCCCCCCCCCCATCGGGTTGATTCAGTTCTTCCATCTAACCTGCAACAGCCTTGGGGAAGATGGTAGTGCAAAGAACCCCGCATTAGTTCAGGCTGGGAGAGGGAGACCATCCTGGGAACGTCAGGCGGACAATGACAAAGTCATCCAGAAAAGGAAAAAGCCATCAGCAGGGTGTAGTTCTTCCATCCGCCTACCACGTTGAGGCTGGCCGAATTTCAGGGCCAGCAGAGAATCAGCAGGGGATCCAGCCCCCCAAACTGTTCCATCCTTCAGTGGTGGCAGAAAGTCTCCAATCGGAAAACAACAGGCCACCGGAATCAGCAAGGGTCGTCCTGGCAATCACCATCAGGCCATGGCCATTCCGGCCCTTTCCCGGTCTCCCAGGGTCCCCGAGGGTCTGTCGATTCACCGCCTAAGGAGCACAGTCCAAGCCCCCGGTCCCTCCGGATTGCGCATCGAGTTCTTAGAAGCGCCAGGTGGCATCATTGTCTTCGCCATCAAAGTCCGTTCCAGGCCACTGCCCGATGAAACACCGCAGATGAAGAATTCCAGGAGTGCTGGACCATCGGGTTCCGCTGCAACCTCCGACTTCCAGGCCGACGCTGCCCCAGGGCACCACGCCTACCCCGATTTTCCTGGTTCTTCCATGGTCTCCCGCCCTCTCGAGGCCCCACACCGTTGCCACCATCGGCGCGTCATCAGCGGCCTCTGTCCACGCTCTTCCAAGCACGTCCCGACCAGCGCGCAGTTCACATTCGCCGCGACGGTTGGGCAAGCCTCCCCCAGGGCCACGAAAACGACGAAGGCATCCAGGACACAAACTCCAAGTCTGTGAGGGGGCAGGTTGTAAACCCCCCACCTCCATAACCCTCTCCAGCCGCCTTTTCCGAGCCATAGGAGCAGAGCTCAGTCAGCAGTCGACCATGTTGGATGAGACCGGAACCGGAAAAATTATAGTGTTAACTAGGAAACAAGCTGTTTGAATTTGTTGTTCATTTTTTGTTATTAGGGATTGGATATTATTTATAGTCTCCCCCATTCCTCTTAAATATCCTTTTATGTCACACTTTTCATTTTTCATTTCATCTTGATTTTTGGCCACAGATTCCTGGTTTTTTACCATAGTTTCCATACACCAGGGATGGCAAACCTTTCTGGCACAGTGTGCCAAAAACGGGCACATGATCTTCCAGTTTCTGGCTTTTCTGTGCATGCACACAAGACCACCTTTCTATACGCATGCACTGGCTCCGCCTGGCCTTTTGGGGGTCCTCGTGCCTCCCTGCCCACCCCCTTGCTGGCAGCCATCGAGCCCCAGGCGAAGCGCATGAGTGCAGCTGTCGGCCTACCCGCCGTTGCCGCTGCCCAGCAAGCTGGCCACTTGGTTGAGGGAAGGCAGGAGTGCCACGGTTAGATGGGTGGCAGTGGCGCGCTCCTCGGGCTCGCTGGGTTGCAGACGCCACTCAGTCCTGACTGCCCAGCCTAGCGCGCAAGCCGCCACCAGATCATAGAGCGTGATGCCTGCATTGGCAAGTGCTAGCCCGGCAGTGCACATGGCAGCACCCAAGGCGGAGCCGCTGTCTTGTAGGAGCAGTGCGCTCACCTCCAGTTGCTCCCGTGGGTAGCACACCAGGCGCACGGCCAGTTCCAGCGCTTCCTGCAGCGTCAAAGCTAGTTCAGGTTCCTTCTCGCCTGGCCAGTTGCGGGTGCTGCAGCAGAACTCACACACCAGCCGGCTCCAAAGGAGAGCAGTGAGGAGGTGGATGAAGAAGTCCACAGCTTGAACCTGTCAGTGCTGCAGCCGTTCTTCACCTGCATGGGGCTGCTGAGCCAAGCTTGGCCTACGTGTAGCTGGATAGAGGCAACAAGGTGCTTTGCTCTGTCACCAGGTTGTGCGAATCGGGGAGCAGTGGGATTTCTCCAGAGAAAGGCATCTGGCTGGAGCATCGATCATCCCACCGCTCCCATGGGTCCTGGCTGGGGCTTCTTCGCCTGCCTCCTCATTGCTCTCCTTTGGGGCCGACTGATGTGCAAGTTCTGCCGCGGCGCCCACAACCGGTCGGGCGAGAAGGAACCCAATCTGGCTTTGGTGCTGTAGGAAGTGGTGGAACCGGCTGTGCGCCTGGTGCACTATCCCAGGAGCAGCTGGATGTAAGTGCGCTGCTCCTGCAAGACGGCAGCTCTGCCTTGGGTGCCGCCATGTGCACCACTGGGCTAGTGCTGGCTGATGCGGGCATCGAGCTCTACGACCTGGTGGCAGCTTGCGCGCTCGGCCAGGCAGTCGGGGGCCGAGTGTTGCTGCAACCCAGGGAGCCTGAGGAGTGCGCCACCTTGGCCTACCCCATCGTGGCGCTCCTTCCTTTGTGCCTCCGGCTGGCTGGGGGCTTCTTCGCTTACACTCTCCTTTGGGCCAGTGGTGGCGGGGTGATCCTTGGGGGCAGGAACCCAGTGGAGCCAGCAGGAAGGGGAAAAGGAAAATAATAACAGCAGTTTCGAATGGTGGCAGTAGGAGCAACGCGAAGGAGGAGAGTGTAGGCCCCGAGACTTCCACCAACGCCGCTGGACTTCTTTTTGGGGCAGCTTCCCCCTCGCATACACACAGACGTGCTCACGCATACACACGCACACACACACCGCCCATGCGGGCGCAAACAGGATGGGTCTTAGGGAAATTCCGGCGGATTCGAAGGAAGAGCATCTGATTCAGCGGGAGACGCATCCTTGGCACTGAAAACAACCAGGGCTGCCCTGGAGGCCTCATTCATGCTCCTGCTGCCGCTGCCTGAAACCGCCAATATTTTTTTCCTTTCCCCTCCCCTTTGCCTCTGGGTAGCTCTACTGGGTTCCCGCCTCCTCAGCCAACCAGTCGAAGTAAGCGAGTGACACACAGCCTTGGCTTTCAGGGTGGCCGCAAGTAAACACACAGCCTTTCCTCCAATTTAGGTAGCAAAATTGAACAGCGCCAAACAGCTGAGTTTCGGGCCGCCTCCCGCGCAGTAGGGGAAAAAAGCACATTTGTGCTCAGTAGAGCTCAGCTCCGTGACACCAGGTGTGCCAATCAACATGGCTCTGCGTGCCCCTTGTGGGACGTGTGCCATAGGTTTGCCATGGCAGCCATAGACTCTTGTATGGATTGTAATATTGACTGAACGTTCTGCATTGTTATGGATTTTTTTGAGCTAGATATATTTTCAGTTACTCTCTGTGCAGATGGGGGCACAATAATAGGTGAATGCACAACTGGGGCTTTCCCTCCTGTCTTTGTAGTTGTAGTCAAGGATTACCAGCTCGCCATTTCTAGCTTATAAAATAGGCTCTTCCACAAGAGCATCCACTCTCCCCAACCCTTTCTTTTCGTTATTGATTTTACTGAAATTAATTTCTATAAATATGTATTTTCAATTGTAATCAATTGACAGTAGCTATAATTATATAATCAAGCAATTAAGTAATCTTTTAAATAAACTTATTCTTCTTTAAAATATAAATATTCTCCCAGAGATCCAGATGGGCCCGGTGACGACATCTGGGCTCCGCCCCTTCCATAGGCAAGACAAGACTTAAAAGGAGTGGAGCTCCTGTCTAGGACCCAGACTCTTCTTGCCTCTTAAAGGCAAAAGACGGCTTTTTTTTCTGGCCATTTTTGTAGGGACTAGGTCCATTTTTCAACTCAATTTGGGGCTGTTACTACAGCTCCTGCGGTGGCACTGGGACTGCCTTACCCCCCCCCCACTTCTGGCTCGCCGAATCTCTACCCCTCGGGGAGAAATCGGGACCCAGCCTGCACAAGTGGAGGCGGCTTCCTTTTAAGGCTCCTTCTCTCAGTGAAGTGAGTCAGGAAGGCAGCCATGCGGTTCCCGCTCAGAGGACCGACGGCTGCAGGAATTCCTAGCTTCGGGACGGCCGATCAGACGGAGAATCTTCACGCCGCCAGGCGGTCTTCTCAGCTGCGGCTCAGCGCTAGCTAGAAGGTGCGAAACAGCCATTTAAAAAAGCCCGCTGGTGCCAATTGCGGCGCAGGCGCGCTGGAGACTGCCGCAGTTTTACAGCAACCACGTGATTGCTCTGCCTTGTGGATTGGAGGCTTTGAGGATCGCTTCGCCTGGGGAGAGAGGCTTGTTCCCCTCCACGCCTTTTGACTATACACCATAGTATGAAGTGAGTATGAAGGCTTCTTCCCACCTCCAAGGGCTCAGCACCTGGGTTAAGGGTGCAGGAAGAGGGGAGGCTGAGAAGCATGGCATTTGGGAAGGCTGTTCTTTTTTCCCTTACTAAGGAAGGTTGGCCTATAATGAGGCATAAAGGGGTTTTTGGATCCATAGGGTCCTATTGAAAAAAAATACAAATATATACATATACATATGCATATACATACATGTACATGTACATATATATATATGTATGTATGTATGTATGTTAGTATTTTTGTGTTGAGAACTAAATAAATTAGGGAGACAAGTATAGATCTATTTCAGGGTTATTAGCCCTCATCAGCTAGCCTTACCCTTATGGGGAATTGAACCTGGGACCTTTGGTATATGAGGCAAGCCATTAAGCCTCTGGGCCACATGTTCTTTTCCGTTCTGTACACATATATACATATACATACAGTATATACATACACACACACACACATACACACACACACACACACACACACACACACACACACACACACACATATATTTAATATGAAGGAGTTATCCCTCATAGGATGTCTTTGCCTTCCCCCAGGCCCTGTGCAGAGGGCCCAGACCTTCAAGGGGACTGCGGTGCACCACCCAGCATGGATAGCGCATCCCAGGAGCCCCTAACACAGGGACAGGGCCCATCCATACCCGTGTCCTTGTCAGAAGCTACATGCCATGATCCAGGCCTCAGTAGCCGCAGCCATGGCTCAAAGCAGGGAGTCTCCTTCCCCTAGTCAAGGCTTGGGGAGGTCCAGGGAGCTGGTCTCCCCACCCCCCAAACGTTCCAAGGGCCCAGTGTCACCGGGACCCTCAGCCTCACCAAGGGAGTCAGAAGAGGAGCCCCAGCTTGGGGGGGGGAGGACTCCCTTGCCCAGGAGGAATCCAGTTACGAAGAGGATTCTGAGGAGGAATCAGGGGAAGAGACCTTCCAATCAGGCCGTCTGTTTACACCTGAAACTTTCCCTAAGGTTCAACGTATTATTAATCATACCTTGAACCTAGTGGGTGAAACCCAAACTCAGCCCCCTGCGCCGGCTGAAACATCTACTGGTTTTGATGTCTTTGCAGTCTTCCCTCCCACTCGGGAGCAACTTGCAGGCTTCCCTCTATCTCCATCCTTCATGGACATCATCAAGAGGGAATGGACTAGGCCTGGGCAGGCTAGAGAGGCCAAGATGCCATCAGCAAAAATTTATAGGGTGGCGGAGGATCAGGCCCCATTATTCTGCACCCCAATGGTGGACGCACCTGTAGCCTCCCTGGGATCCCCTTCCCTCTTTCCCTCGGATTCCGAAGGGTTCCCAAAGAATCCACAGGACAAACGGGTAGAGCTCGCCTCCCGCAGGGCCTTTGAGGCCGCTTCAGAAGCGCTAAAGGCTTCAGCCTCTGCCTCTCTGGTGGCCCGTGCTACAGTGCTCTGGTGCCAGAGGCTAATGGACCATGGCGAACTCTCAAAAGCAGCACAATCGGACCTACGTTCCATTGCCTCCATGGTGGCCTTCTCAGCAGACGCCACCTGCGATGCGATGCAGCTGTCATCTAGAGCTATGGCCTCCTCAGTAGCTGCTCGCAGGAGTACCTGGCTCCGGTTTTGGGAAGGGGACGCCCCGGCCCAGTCTAAACTGGTGGGTCTTCCCTTCAAGGGCTCTAAGCTATTTGGGGAAGATTTAGAACCCTTCCTGCTCGAAAGCGCGGAAAGGTCCTCCCTTCGAGATTCAAGACAATCTGCCTGGAACCCGGCGGACAGGTACCATCAGTCCTCCTTTTGGTCCTTTCGTCCCTCGACTAGCACCCGCTCCCTGGCGAACTTCTCCAGAAGTTCCCAGTGTGGCAACCCCGTTGACAGAAGACCAGACCCAAACAGCAATTCAGGAGTTTCCCTTCCAAGGCTCCAACCAAGCAACAATGATTGGGCAATAGGCAGTTGCCTCACCTACTTTTACGAGCACTGGGCAGACGACAGGTGGGTACAATCGTCGATAAGGTCGGGATATGCGTTGGAGCTGAGGCACCCGCTGCCGGACAGATTCCGTCAGGTGCGCAGGCCTCCCTGCCCCCTGAGACACTTGGGCATCGTACAGGCCATTCAGCATCTGCTCACAACATCAGCTATAGAGCCGGTTTCAACTCCTCAAAGAGGAGTGGGGGTATACTCCCATTTTTTCACAGTGCCAAAAAAGTCAGAAGACACTAGGGCTATATGACGCTTAGCTCCATCCTAAAATCCCTACGCAGGGGGGATTTCCTGGCCTCCCTAGACCTGCAGGAGGCATACCTACGCGTACCCATCATGGAGGAGCACCGCAGGTACCTGAGATTTGCATATGGAGAACAACACTATCAGTTCAGTCCCCTCCCCTTTGGTCTGGCAGCGGCCCCCAGAGTGTTCACAAAGATTCTGGTCACAGCGGTGGCACACCTCCGGCTTCAAGGGGTGTTTGTATTTCCTTACCTGGAAAGGGGTCTGTCCCCTGTCCAGGGGAAAGCCCCCTGTCCAGGGTCAAGCTCTGGAACATCTACAGACCACAACGACGCTATTGTAGTCCTTTGGGTTCCGAATCAACTGGGACGAGCTGGCTCACTCCAACCCAATCTATATGGCATCTGGGGGCCATTATCGATACGACCCAGTTCAGGGTCTTCCTGTCGCCGGAGAGATGAGAAAAATCAGGAACTTGACCAACTCCATGCTTCGCTCCGTCAAACAGGATGTTCTGTCCCTTTTCAGCTTGCTGGGCATGCTCTCCTCTTGCCTAGGGATTGTTCCCTGGGCGAGGTTCCGCGCCAAGGCTCTGCAGAATTTCTTGCTTCCATTTCAGGACTCACTCTCAGCCCACAGACACCGGTTATTGGAGCTGGATCCCCAATCCAGAGTGGATCTGGAGTGGTGGAGCCTGCCCTGGAACCTGGAACAGGGATCGGTCATCAGGACAGAGAGCAGACTCGTAATTCACACCGACGCGAGCCTCCTCGGCTGGGGGGGCGACCTCGGAGAACATAGCAGTTCAGGGCACCTGGCCCTTAGTGGACCGCTCCCGCAGCATCAACTTCCTAGAGTTGAAGACAGTTCTCCTGGCCCTGCAAGCCCTGGAAGACGAGGTCAGTTTACACCGACAACATCTGTACCAGGGCACACCTCAACAGGCAGGGGGGCACCAGGTCAAAATCGCTACAACAGATCACGAGATCGCTATTCCTGTGGGCAGAGACCAGGATTTCCTCACTCAGGGCGGAGTACATCCCCGGGGTGGACAACACAGCTGCGGACTGGTTCAGCAGAGTGCAGTTGGACGGGACGGAGTGGCGACTCCATCCCGATGTATTCCAGGACCTCAACCGACGACTGGGTCCAATGGTGATAGAGCTCTTTGCGTGTCACCTAAACAATCAACTACCCATGTTCTTCAGCCGGAGATTCTGCCCAGAGCCAGAGGGGACCAATGCCATGCACTGCCGGTGGCCCCCCGGACTCCTATACGCCTTTCCTCCCACAAGCCTGCTGCCTCAGGTTGTGATAAAGATCAGACAGGAAAGAGCACAGGTCGTTCTAGTCGCACCATTTTGGCCAAGGAGACTGTGGTTTCCAGACCTAAGAGAGATGAGCATCATGCCCCCTCTCGACCTACCATCCAGACTGGACCTTCTCACTCAGGGCCCAGCTCTTCATCCCTAGCTGAACCACCTCCACTTAGTAGCGTGGAGGTTGAGCGGCGCAGACTGACCACCAAGGGCTACTCTTTCAAGGTCATGCGCACTCTGCTGGCCAGCAGGAAGAGGTCCACCAACCATATATATAACAGCACTTGGTTGCCACTGGGTAGGTGGTGTGCAGGCTTACATATTGATCTTGAGAAACTGAAGGTCCAGGACTTACTGAATTTTCTGCAGGCAGGATTGGAGAAAGGCCTTAGCACGGCCACCCTGCGAAGGCAGGTTTCAGCCATAGCCGCAGTCCTGCGGTTTCCAAAGGGCACAGGTCTAGCAGCTCAACCTCCTATAAAACACTTTTTGAGGAGGGTGTCTCTCATCAACCCTCCCCCAGTAGTTAGAGCTCCCTCATGGGACTTAGTTATCGTCCAGCAAGGTTTATCTAGGCCCCCCTTCGAGCCTATGGCCACTTGTCCTTTGAGAGAGTTGCATCAAAATTGGCTCTTTTGATTGCAATTGTTTCGGCTAGGCGAGTATCCGACTTGGCCGCTCTCTCCATGGCCTAGCATCAATTCATCAGGACAGAGTGTTTTTAAGAACTGGCCCATCGTTCATGCCCAAAGTGAATAGAGTTTTTCACTGCTCATCAGAGATAATTCTCCCTTTCTTTTACCGGGTCCCCTCCTCAGCGCAGGAGCGGGAATGGCACCTCCTGGATGTCAGAAGGGCCTATTTCTTCTGCATCCAAAGGACGGTGGCCTTCAGGAGATCTGAAGCTCTTTTTGTATTGTTCCAATGCAACAAGAGGTGCCTTAAAGCCTCCTCATCCCCCATCTCTTGATGGATTAAGGGAGCCATTGTGGGGGCATACAAGTGTCAAGGGCTAGTTCCAGCACAAGGCATTGTGGCCCATTCTACTAGAGGGGCCTCCATGACCGCGGCCTTTAGGGCCTCTCCCTCCTTGAAGCAGGTGTGTCGGGCCACCATCTGGAGCACTCCTCACTCGTTTATAAGACACTACAAGGTGGATTCCTTCGCATCCAGGGACCTTTGGGCTGGGGGTGCTACGGTCGGTGGCTCAGCAAACACAGTCAGCTCACCCTTAAAGGGCTTGGGTATTAGTACCCAAATGATGTCACCGGGCCCATCTAGATCCCTGGGAGAATGGAAAGTTGGTTACTTACTGTGAACTTCCATTCTCGGAGGATCTATGATGGGCCCGGTGCCCCGTCCTGCTGACTTGGCATCGCCTCCTGCCACCTTGTGTATATAGTTATGGTTATACCATGGCCAGTTTTGGTGTTCGAGGGTTCCCCCATAGGTCTTCTTCTTCTTCTTCAAAAAATCCTTATCAAAGACAGATGTTAACTCACACATGGAAGAAGATGCACGATTGCTCCGGTCGAGTTATTCTTTAGCTAGAGGATTCTGGATCTTAGATGGGAGCTCCACCCCTTTTAAGTCTTGTCTTGCCTATGGAAGGAGAGGAGCCCAGATGATGTCACGGATCCCCCAAGAATGGAAGTTCACGGTAAGTAACCAACTTTCCATTTTATAGATAGTCTAATAGATATATGTATCTGAAATGTAAATAAATTAAGTCTTTAAATATAATTACTTGTTATAGGAGATTGCTTCTCCCCCCCCCCCCGCC
>JANHFQ010144987.1:0-10481 GCA_032468035.1 Aparallactus werneri | reverse complement strand
TAGTTCTGGGCTGCTTTGTCACCGTTCTCATGCTCATTGCAACTCCACGAGGTGAGATCTTGCATGGAGCCCCAGACTGAGGGAGATTGACAGTTATTTTGTGTTTCTTCCATTTGCGAATTATCGTGCCAACTGTTGTCACCTTCTCATCACCTGCTTGGCGATAATCTTTAGCCCAGGCCAGCCTTGTGCAGGTCTACAACCTTGTCCCTGACATCCTTTGGTCCTGGGCATGGTGGTGAGTTTAGAGTCTGATTGCTTGCTTGCTTCTATGGACAGGTGTCTTTTATACAGGTATACTGTAACAAGCTGGGATTAGGAGCACTCCCTTACAGCGGGTGTTCCTCATTTCAGGTCGGTACCTGCATATAGTGAAAAGATGCCTGGGAGCTTGCTGGTTGATAGGGGATCAAATACTTACTTCCCTCACTGCAATGCAAGTCCATCTCTGCCTTTTGGGCACTGGGGTTTTGATGTTTTTTTTGTTGTTATTCTGTCTTTCACAGTTACAATAACCCTACCATTACAATTATAGCCTGGTCATTTCTTCGTCAGAAGGAAAACGGGCAAAATCAGCAGGGGATCAAATACTTATTTCCCTCACTGTAACTGCGTAGTTTGGCTGAACTGTGCAGAAAAGACCATGTTGCCCCAGAATGCATTTGTGCCAAGCAACTGAAATACAGCAGCTGCAACTGTGAAGAGGAACAGAAAAGGCTGGCCTGGAAATGTCAGCCATCTTGCTGAATTTTAGTTGCTAGAGCTTGATTATGATAATTATGCACAAGATGGTACTGTATGCGGGTGTCCTTGGGGGCACTTCACCCTCGTTGCCATCTTGCATGTAGTACTCAGAAGTTCTGAAAGCCGGACATGTGGCTCACACCTTCCTTCCTTGTTCCTCAGCATCTGGACGGTCTGGCTGGTCCCCATCCTGGGAGCCTTGGTTCTGGGCTTGATGTATCGCTACTACATAATGGATGGCAAGTCCTCCTGACTTGAGTCTGCCGGAGGTAGCTGCACCCACCTCACTCCATTGGCAGCTGTAGATGTTTCCTAACTTCTGATGGCTTCCAGGCATCTTCCAGTTTTATCCATCAGTTTAGTGCCTCTGCTACCTGCAAAGCTGAGCAGGGATCTAGGAAAACCACCATCTTTGCTGTAAACTCCAGAAACTCTCATTCCACTGTGATATGCTTTTTTCAGGCATGGGCTACAAGTCATTTTGATTCAACTAGTTCTGATGTTGTAGAGTGGCAGTCCCTGGTTATTCCAGCTTCTCTTATCAAGCACTGTCAGCAGCCGGGTTTCCTACAAAAAATGACCCCACCAGCATCTGCCAACGGGGCTTGTTCGGGAGGACTTTCTGTAGGCTTCTACACTTGGATTTCCAAATGGTTAAATTAACTATGTATTTTTAATTGTGTTTTGGTTTCATTGTATGCCTATTCTGTAATAAAAGACTCTGGACCAGCCAGATTAATTTCCTCGACGTGTCCAGCTGACCAGGTGGTCCTTGTGCTGTTGGTTTATCTTTGCCTAAAGTGTGTATGTGGGGGGAGCTGTTGGCTTCTCCATCAGTGTAGGACAGGAGCCCTGAGCTCGAGACAGCAGAAGCAGGGCAGGCCTTGAGCCCAAGTCCAGCTAGGCCAGCCTGAAGCACCAAGCCCAGCTGCAGCTGGGACACTGCAAGTTCTACGACAGCCTCACTGGGCCTTTGTGGCTCAGCTGGAGTCTCGGAGGTTAACTTTTGGCAGAAGGACCAGGTTGATGACAGATCATTACCAATAACATTTGTGTGGCTACTAAGGGTGGATACTTGATGGCACATAGCAAGAGGTCCAAAAGTACAGTTTGCAGTGTTTTGTGAAATAAAGGTCTTTCTCTTGTGAGGGGAGTGCTTCCCACAAAGAGCATGGAACGTTTGCGGAAACGCCACTGAGCTGCACCTCTGTCAGTTCTTCGGCCCTGAGCTGAAACCGCCACTTCTGCAAAGTAAGCGCTAACAGGGCGGCTGGCCGCTTTAAACAAACATTTTCGTCATCTTCTCTAACCTCTAGCCAGGTTTTTTGGTCTTGGTAGGATTTTGCTGGACTCGAGTTGTCTGGAGTCCCTGGCTCTGGATTGTTTTGCAATGATTCCAGCTCCTTTGAAACTGGCTTTCTAACAGCCGAGACCCGCCAGTCGTACATGCATGGGAGCCTGAAGGATTTGGCAACGTCAGTGCAAAAAAATGCACCCAGCAGCCAGATTGGCCGTAGGGGTGACGGGGGTCCTGCTCAGAGGCTGCATCTGCTCTTGTGGGTTTGTTGAAATTGGCTGATAAGAAAACAAGGTCCCTGCATGTCTATCTCTTTCCCTAAATCCAGGGTTCAAATCTTGTCTTGGAAGCTGATCCCACTGGAATAATAAGGGTTATGATGGGAAACAGGCAGTAGCAGAACGGGATGGGAGCAGCAGAACAGGCTTCTGAGAAAGGGAGGGGCTTCAGCAGGCTTATCTGTCTGGAGAAAAGCCACACAGGGAGCAAAACCTGCAGAGGCTTAAGACCCTGAGCCTCTGCCAGAAGGGTGCCGCCCCACCTCCTCCCTGGGGCAGACCCCTCCGCTTGGCACTCTTTAGAACCAGATATGGAGCCAAGCTGGTTGATTGAGAGGCCAGAAATAGAGCAGCAGGAGTCAATTAAGCAAGTGGGTTTGGCAGCAATCCAGTAGCAGCTCCATTCTCCCCTTGCCAGCTGATTCCTGAGGCCTCTGCAATTGTCTTCAGGGCTTCGCTCTCTTCCCCAGGCCTCAGGATGGATGCTCTGGCCTTCACTGCAGATGAGCGGCAGTTCCTGGAAAGTCCTCCCCTCTCCATAGGTGAGGGAGCTGCCTGACTTTGCACCCTGCCAGGAGTGCCTCTTTCCCCCCCCCCCCGGCAACTCACCAGCAGCTCCCAGTAAGGAACATCCATTTTGGGTATGAGATCCCTGGCATCTCCTGCTGGGTAGGGAAAGATCAGACTGCGGAAGCACTACCTCTTCCGCAAATGCTGAGCAGCCATGGCCAGTTTGAGAAACCAGCAGTCAATGGACTCTTGACCGGCCTAGATACTGGACCAACCTGGGGTCTCCCATGATTTTGCACTGGTCAGTCCTTGCACAAGAAGAGGTTCAGAGCAAAAGGGGCCATGCAGCACTTGGGGCGCAGGTTGGATGGCCCTTTCTCAGAGCTACAAACGTGGCTGACCTCTGGAAACTTAAGATGAACTGGGATGGGAAGTTTATTTTATTTATTTATTTACACAATTTATAGGCCGCCCATCTTACCTCCAGGCAACTCTGGGTAAGAAATCACCCAGAAAAGCTGCAAGCTAGATTGGCAAGTGCAAACCCACTCCAGAAGCGGGCAAGGCCAGACCTCCTCATGTTGGGGTGAATTAACTGACTCAGGAACGGAGAGGGAGTGCAAGATGAACAGGGACAAAAGGGAGGCAGCCCTGAATCCCCCTCAGCTCAGCAGCGAGTTGTGGGGAATTAAACAGATCCTCTAATGAGGCTGACAGGGTCTGTTGGCACTCCTGCTTCCTGGGAGTCCTATTCCCAAGTCTTTGCCAAAGGAAGTTCTAAAGGAAGGGTTCTGTCACCTTTAGTGCTACGGGGGAAGCTAGTAGACACAGGGACCCCTCCCTGGTGGCTTAATCTTACACATACACCCCCGTGGTGTGCTTGGAAGTGAACCCTCCTGCAAGGGAGAGTGAAAGAAGCCCACAAGGGTGGAGACTGGGTCAAAAGCCTGGCACCTTTCAGAGCAGCTCTTTTGGGGTAAAGGCCAAAGCGGAGGAGACCCTCTGCACTGTCCAGCTGGAGGGTACAGGAGCCTCTGCCCTTTTGTTTTGGATTCCCTTTCTCCCCAACCCGGCACTGGTCTAACAGGAGTAAAGCTGCTATAGGAAACAAGGATGTTTACTCAGAAGTGAGTCCTGCTGTATCAAGTGTGGCCTCTTGTGCAATAAGCGTGGACAGTGTCCAAGCCTTTAGCCCTTCTGGGTAGATCTGCATACCTGCCCTGAGGGAGTTACACAGTAAACCAAAAAAAGCCTGAGCTGGATCCACCTGCCTGAGAAACAGACTTTGGTGAGAAAGAGACTTTGGCGCTTTCCCACCTGCCTGCTGCCCCCCATCATGTGCTGAGCAACAAGACATTCCCCCTGCTGTCTTCTCTCCCCTTCTCACTTCTTGAAGGCTCCCTGTCCGCTTGCATGCATCCATTGGCCTGGAAGGGTTTTTAAAAAAGGGATTGGAACAACTTTAATAGACAGATTGTTGTAACCCATACAGAACAATTTAACCCCAGGTGTAATAGAGATTGGACCGGAGTATCTGTAGGACTAATGCAAGCCCTGTTTTTAAGGCCAGCTTGGTAAACCGAGATGGGGGAGATGAGTTTGGTTCCCCGGGCCAAGGTCGGAGCGGCCAGGCTGCCTCTTTCTCTGCAAAAGGGCCTGGGGAGGGAGCGCTGGGAAACCGGGTTTGGGCCAGAGAGACCGGATCGCCTTGGCCACGGGGCAGCGGGCGAGCTCCGAAGCCACGGGACAGGCACGTGCCGCCGCGCGCTCCTCGCCCTCCGCCAACCCAGCCAGGAGAGGTCTCCGCGCGCCGGATCCGAGGGCAAAGCTGCCCGGTCGACCCCTGACACACGCCGGCCAGGACGCGGCGATGCCCCCGGTGGGCGCGGCCCTGGGCACGGCTGGGCGCCGTCGAGGGAGCAGGGATGGCGGGGGTCCCTGGCCCGGCAGGCTGGGGAGGGGCTAGCTCACTTCCGCCCCCTGGCCGTCCGCTTGCGGCGCGCCGACTGGCCGCCGATGCCGGCTTGGCGGGCGGCGCCATAAATAGCGGGGGCCGGGCGGGTTTGGCCAGTGGCTGCTTGGACAGAGGCGACGCGCTCTTGCTGCTCGGCGTCGAGGAAAGCCCCGACCCCGACGGGAGGCGGCCAGCGGAGGGGGCGCCCGGCAGAGCCACCAGCCGAGCGGGCTCAGCGCGCCGGCACCGCCCGCCATGCGCTCCACCTTGGCCTCCGAGGGCGCCCTGGGCGCGGGGCCGCTGCACGCCTGGCCGTGGTGCGCCATCGGAGGGAGCGCTGCCACTGCCGTTGGCCCAGGTAAGACCGCCCGGGACGCCCGAGAAGGGGGAAGAGCAGGCACGGCAGCTCGCGAGGCCGTTTCGCCTGGCGCTCCAGCGGGGACGGGGACGGGGGGCTCGGGAACCCCGCGGGGCCTCGCAGTCTGGGCCCCGGGACAGCGGAGCCGGTTCTGGGGTCGGCGGCGGCGGCGACGGGGCGTCTGCCTCACGGAAAGTTCGACAAGGAGCGCGGGAAGAAAGCACGCAGCCCGAGAGTGGAGTCCCCCGACGGCTTCCCTCCCGAACTAGATAGACTGCGCCCCTGCGCCGATCGGCCCCCGAGGCTGCGCTCGGCGCAACGGGGGTGGCGCTGTGGGTGCTCAGCCCATCTTCCTCCGCCCGCAGAAGGGACTCACTCCCCCAAAGCATGTCCTCATCCCCCCGCCGCTCGTTGCTGGCAGAGAAGGGGGGCTGGAGACTGATCACTGGGGCAAAATTCCAGGCAATCTTCAGTTTTGCTGGGTCCTGGGTGCCAGCTGGGCTCTGAATGGGCACTTGGAGCGGGGAGCCTCTGTTAAGGACAACGGTTCCCCCAGAAGAGGGGGAGGAAGGCAGAAGAGAATCGCCCTAGCTCCGGGCTGAACTGGGGGTCGTTGGCGCTCTCCAAGCTTGGCTATTACCAATTACCAAACTAGGTAACATCATCATCAGAGGAAGATTTTAGGCATGTGTGCTTGAATTTGATTCCAGTGCAAAGATAAATAATTTGTGGAGGGAGGGGCCTGATCTTTCACCTTCTGAGATCACTCCTTATGGGCTCACTTTACAAGGCTGAAATTGGGAAATCAAAGGTGCTGCTTACAGGTTAGCTGGCTGCACACAATTCAGTATTGCTCAGTACCAACAATTTAAGGGCAGATGTTTGATTTTTTTTTTGCTTGATTGGGCAAAAGCAAGTGACTTTTGCATTTGATGCTGCAGTGGGACACCCCATAGAAAACCTGATTGTCCCAATGAGTATCATTTTTCCTTTTTTTTTGATTGAGCTAAATGTCATTTAAATATTCCCTAGGCAAAATAGTAGCAAAATTAGAAACTGATCTTAAAGATAAATGTAAGAAATAATTAGAATCATGCTGTCTTATTATACATACTGGAATATACTCCGCTGAATCAAGACTATACATGTGAAGTAGAGACCAGCGGCCCCCCCCCATCCCTTCCTCCCACTCCAGCCAGTCATTTGCATCAATCAGTTGCTCTTTTTCTTAAATAAAGGCAACGCCCCCGCCTTTTGTGTGTGTGTGTTTATACTCGGTATGAATTATCAAAAAGGGGCGGTGAAATTGTCAATATATTTATTTATTTATTATAGAATTCAATCGCTAGGACAGGGATCCCCAACCCCCAGTCCATGGACTGACACTGGTCTGTAGCAGGCCAGAAATCGGGCCATGCAAACAAGTGAAGGCCCATCTGCAGGATGCAGGCCACAGGCCAAACCTTGCCCTCCCCTCTACAGTCCGTGGGAAAACCTCTCTCCTAGGAACCGGTCCTGGTGCCCAAAAGGTTGGGGCCACTGTGCTAAGATGGTGAGGTTACTATTCAGAATGCTTCTGGGCCCCGTTTCCCCTCCTCTGCCCTCATGCAATGGGCTAAGGTTGAACGTTCCTTGATTCTTTCAATGCAGCCTTTAACCCATCGGGGCTCTCAGCATTTTCCCACCTGAGGAAGGTTGCCCTTTACCTGGCCTAACAGTCCGGACATCCAGCAAAAGGAGTTAAGTGTGAAGGAAGAGGGCTGGTAACATTTTTCCTGCACAAAGTTGCCATTGACCTGTTCAAAGGCATCCTGTCTGGAGGTGATCCTTGTGGCTGGGCTCCCATCTAGACTCATCTGAGTAACCTGCCAAGAGGGGGATTGGTGCACTCCACTGCCGAGGTAACTGCCCGCCTGTTCCTTTCGCCCCAGCCGAGGGTGTCGGGTGTCTGGAATCGCATAGACCGAATCCAAAAGACACACCAGCAGCTCCTGAGTCCCTCCCATTCAGTTGCTCCCTCAGAGGTGAAACGGGGCCAAAGATGCCACGGGAGGCAGCTGGACCAGAAGACACAGTCAAGAGCTTGCTGTGGTACAGAGTGGAGCTCTGGGTGGAGCCCAGCAGGTGGAAGGGAGACTAGGGCCCCCTGGCCAAGCCATCCTTCCCTTCCGCCATAAAAGGGACGGCTCTGTTCCTGGGCAAGAGTTTGAGGGAAGGGAAGGAGCAGTTTGTTTACTGCCAGTTTTTATTTCTGGCCATTGCCCGATGCTCTGGGATTTTATTGTTTGCTTTGTGTGTCAGAGCAGAGATCGGGAGGCACAGCTGGGTCGTAACAAACAGCAAACAAGGGCTTGCAAGATGACCCAGGGCAGAGGTTGCTTCAAGCTGCCACAAGCCTTCCCGCTGAGCTTCAGCAAAAGATGGGTCCTGCTGCAGGTCTTCCTGGCTGTGGAACAGCGTGGACAGGCACAGCTGTCTGCAGCTGGAGGCAGGAGGGTTTAGCCCTAACAGCCCTGACCCCAAGGAAGGCAGAGGATGAGAAGGGAGGGGAGTGTGGAAATGGAGGAGGAAAGGAAGGAGAGGAACCAGCTATCTGGCGCCTTGAAGCATCTAAGCTTGAAGCAGCTAAGCCAACAGGGCCATAGCCCTCTCCAACAGGAAAGGCTGTGTTATTTATTGATCTTTTGTATATGTCTGTTTTTCTTAAATAATCATTACAGAAAACAAAAGAACCCATAACCAAAATTAAAAATATCCCAATACAAAAGAAAAACCAAGGCCCTATATACCAGTGTGAGAGCATCCTGATCCTAACACTGGGGCCTGGTTTCAGCAGTTTTCTGGATGGCTAAGAAGGTTGAGGCACACCTCCTCAGTCCCATAAGGCTGCACCAAGGGGATCCGGAGCCGCCTACCCTGTCAGATCCCATGCAACAGGCAGAGATGTCTGGTCTTTTCACTTGCCCGGCTGAATTTGCTCCCCCAACTGGCCAGACATCACACACACACACACAAGTCACTTATTGGCAAAACAGAGTCAGACTCCATAGCGAAAGTCCTGCCTTTCCTCCTCCTGCCTTTCCTCCTCCTGGCTTTCCCTTCACCTGGCTTTCCCTTCACCTGGCTTTCCCTTCACCTGGCTTTCCCTTCACCTGGCTTTCCCTTCACCTGGCCAAGGGCAACAAAAAGGAAACGGTGAGTGTGAGGCCGAAGCTGAGCTCCACCCTGAGCTGCCATGTTAGCCTCGGCCTCTGTGTCCACCGCTGCCCTTCTGCTAGGGATCCTGCGGGAGAAGCATCTCAGGAAATGCCGGGCAGTTGGCCCTTGATCTCCTGGGCTGTTGACAGATTTGCATTCAATTCTGCCTTATTTTTCCACATGATCATTGGAAAATAATTTACCTCCGGACTCGTGATTGCCGCCTATTAGGAAACACCTGCTAATCTCTCCCAGCCCCTGAATAAAATAACTATTTTAAAATCAAATGGCTTAACCTAAATCCAATATATAAAGAGTCCTCCCATCTAGCTCTTTCATACGTAGCGTGTGCACCTTGAAGTCAGTGTTGACTCTGAGCAACTGACAAGTCATTGCAGCTTTCTTGGCAAGGTTTTGCAGAAATGGTTTGTCCTTGCTCCTTCTGAGGGCTGAGAGAAAGTGACTGGCCCAAGGGCATAGAACTTGTGGCCTGGCCTGATGCCTTCACCACTATGCCAAACTGGCTCTACAGTATAAAGGAGCCATCATTTCTGTATTTCTTTTATGTGCGATTGAGATTCCTGCCCTGCCCCCTAAGCCCTTATGGTTATAAACCATGGTTTATGGCTTAAGCATGTGTGAAGCAGCCACTTTGGCTTGTAGTGTTGATGTATTTGTGTTCAGCTGGGTTTGGCCAGGCTAGCTTTAGAGTGGCTGTTATCAACCTGTTCTCCAGATGTGTTGGATCACAATTCTTATCTAACTGGATTAACTTTTGTGTGTGTATAGTAGAACTTTCTGTAGTTAACAAATGGATGCCCTTTGTGGAAATGCCATTTATTCAAAGCAGTATCAAAATATTATAAATTTAACAATATCCTACTAGAGGAAAAATAAAGCTTCCATCGCCTGCAAAAGAAAACAGTTCCAATGGTACCAGAATGATGCCACGTATGTTTTTAATGACGTTTATTGAACAAGTGACATTCTCAGTCTGATTACTTAACTAACCCAGGTTCCTGGTTCAGACAATATACCCAGCTGCAAATTAACAAAAGGGAGTTTGACAACCAAGTCAAAATATCACAACCCGGCCAAGGCAACAAGGGTCCAGTTAGTGCCAAGATGTGGAAATGCAGCTTTGCCTCCATTCACCTGGCTGAGCAGGATTGTGCGCAGAGCCTGTAGGATTTGGGGCTTCCGCGGCTGTGTCCTCCCGGCTTCTCAGAAGCGGAGCAGGGCGAGAGGGCGAGCGAGAGGCGGCTCCCGAGGAAAGCGCCTCGCTCCCTGGGCACAGCGGCAGAGACGGGGGGCTTTCAGGAGGGGCGCCCAGGACTCGGCGAGCGGAAACCCAGGAAAGGCACCGAAGCCCCCGCCGGGACGGAAAGGAAAGCATTCGCCCCCCCCCCCCGGGCCCTCCTGCTGCCGCCCCGTCTTGGTTGCCGCCCTTCGCTTCCAGCGCTTCCATGTCGGTCTCCTCCCCGCCAGCCCGGGCCGCCCGTTGCGGTGACTGCGTCTTTCGGGCCGCTGGACGAGCCGGACTCGACGGCGCGCCCTGCGGGGGGGGGGGGGCGCTGCTGAAGCCGTTACCTCCCTCCCTTTTCCCACTTGGTTGCCACGCCTCCCTACCCGGGCCCCGCCCCTTTGGCAAGAGAGGGTCTTCCTTCGGCTCCGCCCTCTTGTCTCCTCCTGCGGGGGGGGGAACTGAGCAGGCTGATTACTGCGCCACCCCCTCCGCAACCCCTCCCCGGGCCCTTCTGATGGCGCAAGCGCAGAAACACTCCGTGTTGCGATCCCACCCTCCCCCCGGGCACCGGAGGCCCGAGCGCATGCGCACTCCGTTTCCCTCTCCGAAGATTTCCCCAGGTTGTCGGGGGGGCGCATGCGCCTTGCACTCGCCGCCGCTTTCTCGGTTTCCCTCCGGCCGCCGCTCGCGCTCGGAGTCGGGCGGCGCATGCGCAGTGCTAGGAACGAGGGGGCGGTCCCGCTGGGCGGCAGCTACCGGATTCCTGTCAGGAGCGGCGCCCGCGGAGCCGCTTCTTCGTCCGCCCCCGCAGCGCGGCCCTGGAGCGGCGATGCCCTCGGACTTCATCTCTCTGCTCAGCGCCGACCTCGACCTCGAGTCGCCCAAGTCCCTCTACT